>JAULBU010051915.1:0-32374 GCA_032358235.1 Odonthalia washingtoniensis | reverse complement strand
CCTGACTTGACAAATGTAAAATAAATCTCGGAGTTTGTAAGCAACAGATCGTGGTTTCGGAAGTACGTCTGAACCAAATCCGTGAAGACTGTAATACTGGTACGTGACAAGTTTTTCAATATTGGCGTGAAAGAAGTTTTGGTATGGATTCGTTACACATTCCCATTCTTTGTCTTGTGAAAACAACTTGTTGTAACGAAACAGAAATACCGCCCAGTACCAAATATGGTGATAAATGTGTTTTACCTTTAGCCGTAGTAGTCGTCCCTGTCGAATGAGGTATAAAAATCTGGATGGATCGTTGTTTTAGAAACGCAGCATGTGTTGAACTTAGACCTATATTTAAAATTGTTGGTCCCATATTCTTCACTGTTCCATCCATTCTTTTTGCCATCCTTTTGGAACTAGACCGATATGACTGTTTGAAGAATGTATTGAAGTGATCGTAGGTGATGCATCAATAATATTTATACTTCCAAATCTAGAGAGGTCTTCTACTACGTGGTATAGTAATTGGAATTTCAATGTGTGGATTCCAGTATCGCAATGTTTCTGAAATGTTTCTATGCATTGTAATTTTAGAATATTAATTCTGTCCCCGATTCAGCTATCGATTCCTGTGACCATCCGAGGGAATTATTGTCGTGTAGAAAATCTTTCATTAATGTTGTGTAATTTGTGCAAATGTTTGCCAAGGAGAATAATCCTGGTAACCAGTGACCCTATCGATATATCCTGTCACTGAAGGGAAAATCATATCCAAAAATTTATAATCTTTTCCGTCCAACATTCCTCGAATTGAATTACTAAGGAAGAAATAGTTCAGCTGGTGGGATTTCTCCTTTGTTGAGAGTAAACATGGAAACCTAGAACACCTAACTGGTTTTCAATTTCAGCAAGAAGTGAATTACAAACTCATAACAAGGCCACGCGCTGTGTCCGAAATTGTTTCCCTTTCTTCCATTTGCCCATACATTTCATTGTTAATAATGGACTTAACAAATATGTCATGAAACATGTTTTTATTGCTTTAGAAGAACCGAGATGAAGGTTATGCAATGGTTCATACGTGAACATTGAGCAAAAACCTCGAAGAAGTAAGTGCGAATGTCTCTTCTCCAGCTTCGACAGAAATGGCACCCATTGTGTGACAGAAATGTCCTGCAGAATTTGTTGTGCTTCACTTCGTAAAACATTCTTCTCTGCAGTTGACGACGATGTATTTTCTGAGTTCCACAAAGTGGTAAAAGCATCCCTTCTGCTTCGTGCATATTCAACGGTTCCGGGAGGCCATAATGCAGGTATTGGATCTGTCTTGAAATCGGTTAAAGTTCCCAAGCATCTCACGCATGGGCGTGTGATGGTAAAGTTATGCAGAACCCCAGACATGTCTTTGCTTTCTTGTATGTCACAGAACTATGATACTATAACAGGGAAGCAATTACATTTCATCTTGTTGTTTATACATACTGTAAAACATGCCATAGAATTTTCAATTAATGGCGCAAGAACCATTGTATTTGCATCTTGCAACGAAACCATTTTACCATCTCGACCTCACACTGACGAGGTCAGTAGGATGTGATCGTCAATCGCGATAATGTCATCACTGTCTGTGTCACTATTGCCGCAGTGGTCCTCTATGAATTACTCTGACTGTGATCCTTGTAACCCAATAGGAAGAAAGTCAACAAAAGTATAACCATGGTCTATCAGCAAACGTATGAATTATTCTAAACATATTCAAAAATGTGACATGTATGGGATAACCAACTGAGGATTGCGACCTCAAAGTTGTTGCTATTTTATCGGTATATACCTGTAACATTCCAACGAATGACTTCGGCGATGTGTCTCTACTTTGATTTCAATCAATTGAAGACTTGTAATTTGTCATTACATGGTTTCTTATGGACATGTACAACTGTGCAAAGAATTCGGAGTGCAGAGGATGTGAGATATAATCACTGTCAACCTCCCTGATACAACGTCAAAATTTACCATCTGTGGTACTAGCGACATTCATTTGTGTAAATAACACATTAGTGACGTCTTTTTTGTATAGGAAAGCTTTTATATTGTCGTCTGACGCAGTGTGCTATAATTACTTCATTTTTTGAAATCCGTCATCGATTAAACTGCGATCCAGTGTTCTGTCTACAATTGACATGAATTTATTCCAATCAGTTATTTCGTTACGAACAACATCTGCACTAAACGTATCTGATCGAAGCATCCCGATTACCTTAATTACAGCGACAATTCCAATTTCTTCCGATAAGGTTACCAAGTGATTCGCTGTAACTTTTACATCAGTGACCTGTTGCGACGGTTCGAAGGGACGTTTATCATCAGGAAGATCACAATCCGGATCATCGCTGTACACTCTACCTACGTCAGGATCCTCGTAATTGGCATTGGATCTGTCCGTGTGCTGCTGAGAACCGTTTGTTTTTGTTGCATGTCCCATAGTCTGCATTTTCTTCTTCTTCTTGGATTTGCATGACGTAACATGTCGTTTGTGATCATCCAAAACTTGTATCGAGTATGTAAAATACGTTGTATGGCAGACGAATCTTTTCGTTACCATTATAGTGAAATGTCGTATTCAGAGCAATACCGGTCGATGTCACATTCTTAGAATAATTGAAATATTGGTAGAATAATTTGTTAATAGGGACCAACTCATTCACCGATACTTTTTACTTTATACTTCCAGTACGTCGATTTTGCCACCGTTAGTAGTCAAAAGAAAAATAATCATGTCCCAAGTTAAAAAATGTTAAAATTTTCCTCCATATGGAGGCCAAAAGTTTACAGGAAATTATATAATTGATTTTTTGTTGTACAGAATCAATTATTCAATTTTCTGTAAATTTTCAGCCCCCATATAGAGGAAAAGTTTTTGCAAGAAATTAAATAATTTTTTTTTCTTGTAAAAAATCAATCATTCAATTTTCTGCAAATTATTGCACTCCATATGAAGGAATATTTTTTACATATTTCTTGTTGTTGGCAATTTGTAAGTAAGATGACAGCCTGTATTAAGTAAATACATGACATTGCAAAACATTGACAAGAACATATACTATATGTGTAGTACACATTTACCAATAACCGTTTCTGAGAACAAACGTACAATTTACTTTAGAATATATGTAGAAATGAACTCAGACATTCAAGGTAAACAAAGATAAATTCAATCAAGGAGCAATTGTCAACCTAACGGCAGCACTTCAACATCTTTCATTCCCTAATCATCCATATTTTGTGATTCATCTTCACCGCCGTTATCAGTTTCATCGGGTTCTCCGTAGCTATGACCACAACTCGAAGGATTGATCGAACTTTTCGATGTGACAGATAGCCGTTGACCTCTCCGGAGAAAAATGCATCCATATGCGTATGAAATAGCATCTTTCAAATTGCTACCGTGCGGGATAATATACATATGATACCTCAGTGCTCCTGTTCGATTACATCCTGCCCCTGCATGGTAAACGTAACAATCATCAATGAAAATAGGTTGTAGGGGATTTGAATTTCATGCACTTACAAACAACTTACAATTCTGTCCTTCTCGTACTGGCTGGAATAGACATAACGATGGGACCCAGGAGCTATTCATAACGATACACCTTCATTAGAACTTTTATTGTTGAAGAAACCGGGGGAACCACTCTTCCTGACGTCGAAATCATTGTGTTGTGGCGAACAATCCTTTCCAGTGATATGAAAGCGGCACCCACCGTTTGAAATTGTTTTCAGCCATTTAGAATATATATAGAGGATATGAAATATAATCACGGCCAACCTCGTTGAAGCATGGTCTAAATTTCACACCTGTGACACAAATGACATTCATTTGCGTACGTAACACATCAATGACGTCTTTTTTGTATAGGAAAGCTTTTATATTGTAGTCTGACGCAGTGTGGTATGATACCTCCAATTTTTGAAATCCTTCATCGATTAAACTGCGATCCACTGTTTTATCCACAATTGACATGAATTTATTCCAATCAGTTATGTCGCTACGAACAACATCTGCAATAAAAGTATCTGATAGAAGCATCTGGATTGCCTTATTTACAGGTACAATTCCAATTTCTTCTCATGAGGTTACCAAATGATTCGCTGTAACTCTTGCGTCAGTGATTTGTTCCAAAGGTTCGAATTGACGTTGATCATCAGGAAGCGCACAGTCCGGCTCATCTCTGGACACTCTTTTCCATGTAAGGTCCTTCGTAATGGGCATCGGATCTGTCCGTGTGCTTCTGAAAACTGTTTCCATTTCTTGCTTGTCGCATGGTGTGCAATAGCTTCTTCTTATTGTATTTGCGTGATGTGGTATTTCGTTTGTAATCAGCTGAAACGTCTGTCGAGTATGTACAATACGTTGTATGGAAGACGAATATTTTCGTTTCCATTATAGTAAAATGTCGAATCCAGAGCAATAGCGGTCGATGTCACATTCTTTGCTTAATCAGAATATTGGTAGATTAATTTTTTAATAGGTACCAACGTGTTCACTGATATTTCTTACTTTTTACTGTCAGTACCAGTAGTCGATTATGCCACTGTAAGTAGTCAAAAGAAATATTATCATGTCCCATTGATTTTCTGCAAATTTCAGGCCTCCATATGGAGGAAATGTTTTTGCAGGGAATTAAATAATTGATGTTTTGTTGTGAAAAATCAATTATTTTATTTTCTGAAAATTCTTGTCCTCCATACGGAGGAAAACGTTTTACATATTTTTTGTTGTGAGCAATGTGTGAGTAAGATGGCATCCTGTATTAAGTAAATATACAGTACACATTTAACTGTAAAGGTTTCTTAGAACAAACGTACAATTTACTTTAGCATATAGGTAGAAATAAACTTAGACATGAAAGGTAAACAAAGATAAATTCAATCAAGGAGCAATTGTCAACCTAACGGTGGCACTTAAACATCTACCATTCCTCAATAATCCATATTTTGAGGTTCATCTTCACCGCCATTATCACTTTCATCGGGTTCTCCGTCGCTATGACGACCACGAAAGACTGCTTGAACCTTGCGATGTGACATATTGACGTTGACCTCTCCGGCAAAAACTACATCCATATGCGTATGAAATAGCATCTTTCAAATCGCTACAGTACGGGATAATATACATATGATACCTCAGTGCTCTTGTTCTGTTCCATCTTGTCCCAGAATGCTGAACGTAACCATCACCAATGAAAATAGACTTAAGGGGATTTGAATTTCATGCATTTCCAAGCAGTTTTCAATTCTGTTCCTTTCGTTCTGGCTGAATTAGACATAAATAAGGGACCCAGGAGCTATCCATAACTGCGCACCTTCATTAGCAGTTGAAATTGTGAAATAACTGGGGGAACCACTATTTATGGCGTCGAAGTCATTGTGGCCATGTTTTGGTGGAAAATCCTTACCAGCGATGAGTAGGCGGCCCACACGGTTTGGAATTTTTGTCGGCCATTTACAACTGGTATCTGAATTCAATAAGGCGCACAAAATTCCAATCCATAAGTCCAGTGCAGCACGTCGTTTAGCTATCCATACGTAAGCACGATGAATTTTCATTTGATTTTCAAGTAGTCTTCTTGTACTGTAGTAAAGTCCAATGCCACTGTTTCTGTCATGTTCGTCATTTCCAGAAATACCAGTGTTGATAATTGGACTCCAATGATCTCAATTTATTTATCTTTCATCGCCTTTTCGCCCGGAAACCATGTTTGAATTTCGGTAAAAAGTTCACTAACCGTCTGTGTAGGAAAGTCATGGTATTTTTGAAACGATTATATATACCTCTTTCTCATCGTCTCACCCATGTCCGAAGGATCAGACATACTCTGAAGAATGCAGAACTCATCACTATCCACTTGCTGTTTTTCCTGTAGAAGGACGCAAGGCCACAGCTTCTTTCAACATTCCTTGTTGCATGTAACCATTTCTCCGATTCTGTGTGATATCTGAGAAGTTCCATTTGTTTTTCTTGCATGTAGGCAGCCCACGTCCAATAAATATCTCTCAATGCTACTATTTCATCATACGTGAAAAATGTGCGCATGATGAGAATCTGGGATTAGTGCCGTCTTCAGCAGAGTCTTCGTATCATATAAAATTTCCACATCCACTACTTTCTTGTCTTCTCCGTCCGTCGAGGACGGGCCGGTCTAGGAGCGCATCTCCTACTGTTTTATCGGCAACAATCCAACGAACGCCTCGCAAAACAGGAGCTGTACCATGCCGGATGTGGCATTTGGTGTCCACAAGAACAGCTTGCTTAAACATCAGAGTTGCAAGTTTCCCATCTGAAAGGTGTGTCGCCATTTTGAACGTTCGAAGGTTCAATAAGTTTTCGACTTTATGCTCGACACCAGCTTTCTTAAATCTTCCAAGGGTGTGTCCGTCGATAATATTTTCGTCGGAACAAGTGTCAGCACAGATAGTTTCACGATGACATTCACCAAAAGTAGCGTTAAATACAACACTTTTCTTTTCTACATTACTTGGATCAACTGTGCGTTTAGTAGAATCATCTTTATTAGATCTGTGTTTTTCAAACAGTCGATCCTTTTCTTCTTTCGGGAATTCCGTGCAGTTTCGCAGGTAGTGACATATCCCTTTCTTGCTGTGTTCTTCCCACAGGCACAGCGGTTTTTCAATTGAATAAATTTCCATATTCTTTCAGTCCTTCCTAGGACCGTTATGTTGGTCCTTTCTTGTGGTTGAGGAGGAAGACGTCGAGGCCACCGGCTTAGTAGGCACTTCCTTTCTTCCATGCCATAAACTTGGCAGTTCACGGCTTATTTCCACAGCATGGTGATAAACTTTCGTAAGTTTTTTCCAATTGCTTTTCATAAGCGATCCGGAGGCGCATCTCAAGTTTTAGAGCCGGCGGGTGCAAACGATTCACAAGTAGGTGGATCGTTTTATTCGGATTCTTGTCTTGAAAAGTGCCGCAACCGACGTCTTCAAGAAGCTCAAATAATTCTGCTCAAAAATGGTTGATTCAGGCATCCGCGTCGTTGATATGGTTTGGCATCTCGAAGCCTTGAAGTGCACCTTCGATAACGGATGGGTTCACCTCTGCAGTGCTCGATCCTTCAATCAATCTCTCGATCTAGGTCGTAATATGCGCGCTTGTGAGGTCTTTCGCATCGTCGATCCCTTCAGCAATGCTTTCGAACTTGTCCATGAACAACAAATTATTAAGTAAAGATCGATCGATGCAGGCTGTATATGGCAGAATGGTTAGAGTTGGAATTTATATCTGCTTCGAACGTACCTCCACTTTGTACATTTAGAGTTCGTTCATAAAGCGGGGGACTTGAACTCGGTCGAACTTGGTCCTGACCCTCTTCATCATTCTTCTCCTGCTTCGATTCACACGCCTTTACAATCAGTACAGCAACCAAAGTCAGAAGAAAAGAACGTGCCTTGTACTAGTGGTTGTGGGCATTATCCAATTCTTTCAGTCTCTCATGCTGCACATGTTTGTGAATCCTGCTCTCAACCTATGCACGGATTCTGCGTTTTTGCGCCTGGTGGAACCCTTGGGGGCGAGGAGTATGAGAGATTTGGATACGGAGGCTTTTTAAAGCCATGTTAATCGTATTAGGATTGGGAGAAATAGTTCAAACGTAATTAAAAAATATCTTTTAATGGACAATGTTTTAGTTTATTGTCCATAAGCCTGTTTTCATGATTTTTGAGAGGAGTTTTTCATCAACATTGACGTATACATATCTCACCAACTTTTTCTTCAATCTTGCTGAAAATTTGTGTGTTCATCAATCACCTCCCTATATTTCACATACCAAAAGGATGTTTATATTGAATTATAAATGACGAACTTACAGAGTCCGACATGTTATGGACAATACATTGTCCATTAAAATCTGGTATTGGGAATATATATATGCGAGCACTGTTAAAATATTCTACAGTAGAATTACTGGATAATTAATTCGTTCCACGCTTCAATATTTTCCAATAAAAAGCAGACACAATGCTATGACCCGAAGAATTATATGTTTTCATTTATTCTAGGCAGGACATGATTATTTTTAAATACAATTATTTTTTAAAATAAACGTATTTAAGAATAAATAAAACTTGTCTTAATAAAAAATAAACGCTTAATAAATTAGGAAATAAATAATTACTTCTATTCTAAAGCAAAATTTGATGAAGTTCAAAAGTTGATCAGAGTGATAGACAAGACTGTTGTCTTGTCATGGGACGATGGTCTATTCCGATGTCGTCCTTTCAAATGACTATATCGGTATGTCATTGTACTCGGAATCAAGAGATATGTTTTTATGTGTCTATATGCCATGATACTCGAATTCAATGACACCCACGATTTGGTCTTTCGATGATACACAATATATACAGATTATTGTATGGCTTTATTTTCACTAGAACATACGGGTCATGGGCTTTGCGCCGTTACACTCACGTGTTTGCAATCGAAAAGACGTACAATTTTTATGTAACCAATCAGCGCACAGTAAAGTACCTACCTAAAACAACCTCACAAATTGTATTTGTGAAACCAATGCCCCTAAAACTCACTAGACAATGCCCTATTTTTCCCTATTTTTTCGTGACAACCAACCCTAACCTGAGCCCTAGCCCTAGTTATGGGAAAAACCCACCTAAAAAGACGCTACAGAACCCTGCGAAAAGAGTTCGAAAAGATATTTTGTGATTGTCGACAAAAGTGTACATACGTGTAACGGCGCAAAGCCCATGACTCGTGTGGTTTAGTTTATTTTCTTCGACTTCCGTTGTTGTATAGACTATTTTTGAGACCGTCTGTCGTTGCAAAACAGCTGTTGATACACGCGAATGACAAGAAGTATTACAACGCCCATTGTTGCAACAACGAACCCATAACCAGATGTTGTAAACCAGATGTTGTATCAACTGATTGGAAAATCTGATATAGAAATACGTTTTCCGAGCATTGTTGTTTTGAGCGGTATTTGACAAAATTATACGCAATACACAAAGGTGTAGCAGATTGGTCGGTACAAGTGTATAGGTAACCCTTATCCCTAATCTCGTTGAGATCGTACCGGCTACCTTAAAGTAAGGTAATACTTAGGGATAATACTTAAGGTCGGTGCCGAGGATGGAACCTTCGGGATAAATAAAGGTAGATAAGTTTTATAAAATCCTCTCATGGTAGCACCACTTAGCAGCCGTAAAAATTACGATTTCATCTAAAACCAGACTCTCCCTTTCCACCAACATTCACTTCAGCTTCCAACATGTCCGCCAATCTTGGACTGGCCAAAATCGCGAAACGCAACAAGCTTTAAGACTACATTCAGTGGAAGAGACGGCCATATGCAATAATTCGCCGCAATGTCCCTCTGCTAGTTTGCTTCGAAGACACCCCACAGACTACTTCTGGATCTGCTTACATCAATTGGATGAAATCAAACACCAAGTCCAAGTCAACAACTTTCCCATACCTTGCCAATTCAACCATAGCGAAGACTCACCTTCTCGTGGATGATGATGAAAAATCCGCCAAGATGTTGTGGGATGAACTGCAACGAATTTTCTTCGTGTCTATCACCCAAGCCATCGCTAAAATTCATCCAAAGCTTGAAGTTTTTAAGTTTATGAAAGGTGCAAATTATGACGACCATGTATCCGAATTTATGTCATTAATAGATGAACCAGCCGGTCTGGACCAGCATCCGCCGATCGAGACAAAGTGACCAAAATTATTCGCTCGCTTCCTCAATCATTCGACGCTCTTTCAATGGTGTCCACATTAAGTATAACCTCTTTCTATGATATGACGTCAGAAGTTTCCGCCAACATCGGACGGCGCAAGAATATTGATGCGTGGGAACCAATCAAAAATGTTCCACAGGTCCAGATATCTGAGCGTGACACTGTAAATGAGCGTTACATCCCTAATTTCCGTGGTGGAAGTGGACATGGACGTTCCAGTCGTGGCCGTGGTCTTGGAAGTAGAAGAAGGTGTGGAAATTTCCAAGGAAGAAACAAAGAAAGAAATTGTCACTATTTTGAAAAGCTGGTAATTTTATCAAGTTTTGTCGCTTTCATATCAATGAAGAATAAAATGGTAGAATTATAAAACCAAATAATAATCATGGTAATAATAACAATGGGCAAAGTTGGAATCGCTCTACTCAAAGCCGTCCCATGCAACATTTTTTAGACCAAGATTAAAACCACGTTTCGAACTATGCCCATGCCAACCAGACTTTTTATATTCCGCCGCCTCCTGCACCAAATAGTTGCCATTTCCAGCCGCCCCAAGCAAGAATGACACAAATGAAGTTTCGCAGCAATGTCGAAAAAATTGGAAGTGAGAATACCAATGACGCATTCATCGACTCAGGTTCCACCCACAACTTCTTTCATCGTCCATCTTGTTCTATCGAGTATGGTAACATCAATCCAGAGGTTGTACGAGTCGCCCATGGTAACTCCCAAATTATTGAAAAGGGTACAGTACGCATATATATCGGGACTCATCTCATTACGGAACCATACCATGATCCAGAATTCACCTCAAACATCCTAGCCGCAAAATTTTCTTTCAGAATCATTCTAAATCCTGATGTCTTCCTCGCTTCGTCCATACAAGGATTGCTTTATTTTCGAGTTTGGTTCATTTTCTAAAGAATATATTATATGGGAAACTGGTTTCGTGGATTGCCTTTACCCTGTGAGCTGCGATAAGGTGACGCGTGACCTTATTCTACAGAAGAACGCAATGAGTGCTTAATCCACACGTGATTTAACTTCTTATGAGCATTGGCACTGCAAGTTTGGTCATATATCATCCGAACGTTACATAGATCTTTCAAGCCAGCGCGACGATGTTACAGAATTTTCAATATCAATCATCAACTCTCTTTAGCGTGTACCATGCATCAATACCAAGATTAAGAAGGCACCGATCTCCAGGGTTCAAGCTAGGGCACCGCCCTAGAACGAGGTTCAGTTCAATCTGTCAGGTCCATATTACCCAACTTTGGGCATAAATGTTTACGTTGCTCATCTATTTTAACCTCGTACAGCCAAGTCGGACATTAGTCTCATCAAGTTGAAGAGTGAGCTTCCACGCATGGCTCAGAACTATATCTTAATGGTTGAAAATCAATTTTCAGTGAAAGGATATCGTGTCAAAACGTTACTATCGGATAGAACGAAAGAAAATATGACATCAGAGCTCATTAGATTTTTCCAAGAAGCTGTAATTTCCATCAACATGTCTCCACCGTATGCATCAGAGAGCAACGGACTGATTGAACGACTGGTTCAGGATCATTTGACAAGAGCTAGAGTTCTACTGTTTTCCACTGATCTTCCAAAAGAGTTTTGGGGAGAGGAAATCACTCACGCCAATTGGCTTAGAAACAGACTCCCCTTCTCTCGTATCAATAATAAGGTCCCTATCCTTGAATGGAACAAATCCGTGATCATCAACTTTAGCAACATGCTCGATTTTGGGTCTCATTGCTCCCTCATCAATATATTACCCACGACCGGCTCCAAAAAAAATCTCCTATCAACATATTACCCACGACTGGCTCCAAGAAAAATCTCCCTACACGATCTGAGCTGTCACGTTTAGTTGTAATAGAGAGTGATACAAGGCTCATTAGATTTTTCTTGATTGGTAGGAATTAGATTCGTATTGTTCGACGGGAAGACTTCCATCCCACTAAGTTGAATATACTACCCTCCATCTCAAGTCTTCTGGATGGAATTTCAAGACAAGATCAATCGAGGAATCCGAAAATGAAGCGGACGATTTAGTGGAGGAGAACCTCCAAAATACACAGTCGCAATGTCCATTTATCTCATTACACACAAATCTTACGCTGGAATTTCTGACGGCTCTCCACTTCCAAGGTTATTCAAAGATGCCTGTTCCCAACCTCAATGGGCAGATGCAATAGATAGAGAATATAATTCTCTTGTACTCCGAGAAACTTGGAAAGAAATACCAAGAACCTCCTCCACTACACCATTTCCTTTAAAATGGAGCTTTAGAGAAAAGCAAACCGACGAAAAGGGATCCGAATTCGTTTTCAAGGCGAGATGTACACTCCGTAGGGACATGCAAGAGGCATAACATGACTATTACTCCGAAAATATATACGCTTCATTTGCTGCTCACGAGAGCATCCACATGCTACTCTCAATCGCAACAACTAACGGTCTCATTATTGAAGTTTGTGACGTTTCAAATGCATATATTCATGGATATCTAGATGTACCAATAATCAAGGAACGCCCTACGGATTCATCTGGTAATTTTGCTGTACCGAGTCACGTATGTCTTCTCGTCAAGTCACTTTACGGTGCAAAACAGGCTGGTCGTATTTGGGGAGTCTTACTTCTTGAGAAGCTGACCAAGTGCGGTTTACAGCAGTCAACAGTCGAACATCGTCTCTATTTTCTTAATCGTAAAAAATCATACATCATACTGAGCATTGTCGTTGATGACATTTCTTTCGCATCAAATGACCAAAGTCTCATCGAACAGTTCAAAGATTTGATCACATCTGAATTTGATAAAACTATACGGAACGCTCAAATAATGTATTCGGTGGACAGTCACACGACCAAGTTCCTCACTCGAAATTTACTAACACCAATACTCGGAACGTATTCTTCCTTGATTTTGGCTTACAAGAGTGTAACGCGGTCTTGTATCCTTTAGGCTCGGACTGTTATTTGCAACCACGCCTCCACAATGAATCCGTTCTTGTACCTTCCGAACACCATGCTTACTGCGCATTGGTTGGCGGAATATCATACCTCGCTGCTTGTGCAAGACCGGATCTGTTTCAGCTCTCGCTCGTCACCTCCACGATCCGTGCTATCGTCACATGCAACTCGCTAAACGAGTATTTTGATACGTTCCTGGATCACTAGATTATGAGATTAAGTTTCCGTCCAATCGCTCTCTTGGTCCCGACAGTATCCATGCTGCATTTGACGCTGACTGGGGTGGTGACAAGGAAAATCGTAAGTCTTCAACTGGAGTCGTTATTAGCATCAACGCAGATCCAATATTTTTGATAAGCAAGCGCCAGACTATTGTCGCCCTCTCTTCAGCAGAAGCCGATTATATCGCATTATCTGCTTGTGCAAAGTAAGTATCCTGGATTCGCAAAATGTTCTGGGAAATGTGTCATCAATCGCGCTGGGACGGATCTGTCTAGTTCTCAGCAACTACTATCGGAATGGACAGCAATGATGCAATTTCAATTGCAACTAGAGATAATTCTACATCTCGTACTAAGCACATAGATCTTAAGCATCATGTTCGGTATTTAGTTTCCCGCTCCATTACCATTCTCAAGAAAGTTCCTACTCAACTTCAAGTGGATGATGCCTTAACGAAGTAAGAGACTGTTCAAGTCCTTTTTCGATTTGTAACCGCGTTTCGTATGCCGGAAAGAAATTATGCAACTCCTTATTATTAAAAAGATGATGATGATCATCATCATCATCATCATGAAATAATGGTAATAATAGAATACATAAGTAAGATAAGTAATAATTGATAAGAATATAAATTTCATTTAAGAAGGAGAAGAATAAATGGAATAAATAAATCAACTTACATCAAGCATATGAAAAAAATCATAATAAGGGAAATACAAGAAATTAACGTCAATTTAGGTACACAACACCACTAGAACACACAAACTATGATCACCCGACAAAACCCCCAATTGATTCATAGCAATCATTGTTCGACATCGATAACACGTGGTTCCATGGACGTACAACGTTTTGCCCAAAGGCTGAGTCGAGAATTGGGGCGGACCTCCACCAAAAAAGGTCGTATCGCAAAGATAGCCGTCACGCTTTTGCCGTTTTGACTCAAAATTGTAAGACACTACGCGAACAAGGCGGTCCGAAGACCATTTCGTCTCCATTTGGAAACAGCGGAATCGGGGGATTTTCGATAGATTCGTATTGTTAGTGAGATCGGCTGTGTTATGTCATTACCTTTGAAATTGGATAGTTTTATGTTTTGGATTAAGATTCTAATATTTATGTGCAGAGATGTTACGTGTTATAGGCACAGGTAAAGCCAAATTTGGCAACTAAATTTATGGGTGCAGGTGATGACACTTTCGGCAACTCATTCATTGGTGCAGGTGATGCCACATATGGCAATAATTTTAAGGTGCAGGCGTATAATGCAAGTGTCCTCTTTCGGCACTTGAAGAAATTATCCCTTCTGGCCACGGTACCGAAGGGGTGTGATAGAATACTACGCAATACACAAAGGTGTAGCAGATGATTCGGTACACGTGTATAGGTAACCCTTAATCTTGTTGAGATAGTACCGGCTACCTTACAGTAAGGTAATCCTTAAGGATGATACTTAAGATGGGAGCCGAAGATAGAACCTTCGGAAGAAATAAAGGTAGCTACGTATTATACAATTCTCTCAATCTTTTACTTCCCGTTGTGGAACCACAGCCGGTTGTATATCACCAAAAGTGTTGGGCCGATGTGGCATTTAGGTAGTGCATGATTTTTTTCATGTTATGTCCACTGGGACACTGGAGGATAATTAAATATTCTGTCTAATCAAAATGAGCTGTATGGAGAATGAAGGAAAGAAGGATTTAATTTCGGTCCACGCTAAATATCTCCTCCATTTGTTTTGCTATTTCGCTTCGTTCATAATATGGAATTACATATTACGTGATTTCTTAAATATTTTCCAACGGACATGCTCTTATCCAGGTGAACAGCAAGGACTACTAATATCCTCTTTCTTTTTTTTGAATTTTAAGACCAATCCAAAATTAAAATTTATTTTAATTACAGCCAGCATGTTGGAGCCGTTCTCTACGCGTTCTTAACTTCATGTCATTAGAGCATCTCCAGATAGAGGTGTTGAGTTGAATATAAATATTAATATAATTTGTAAACAAAGGGGAATACAGAACGAAGGAACGTGTAAACAGGTTCTGGTACAATTGGTTTTTACTACATTAAAGCGTCCGAATTGCACTTGTGATTTCTCGTAATGTGCATGATCAGCAAGATTTCGGACAATAAAAATAATCATTGTGTCTATGTCCATGACTCAAATTAATTTGAAGGGGAGGTGAAATCCGGAAAGGAAACGCTGTATAAGATTGGAGGGAGATACTTGGTGTGATGACGATGCTAAAGTACAGAGTGCTGAATTGAATTTTAAGTGTATACGGTGTAAAGGACATTGAGATTGACTTATCCACTGCTGTTGATGTGACCGGGATGTACGTACAAGTAGAGTAGGTCATGGTGAAAAGAAGCGTAATGTGACAGTACATTTGATTTTCCATTTTTCGTTGAAGGACGAAAGTACTTGGACACTGAATCAGAGAGTGTGGAACTGATTGCCCGGAAAATGACACCGAATGATAACTCCAGTTGTATATCTGTTTGCGGCATAGGACGTGGCATACGAAAAATGGGGTTGGAAACTGGGGGAAGGACGAAGAAGCAGCAACAGGAGCTACTGACTATTGTAAAGGAATTGCAGCGTCAGAAAGACTGAATATTTACCGAAATCGAAAATGAGATTTGAAATGAAACTGAAGACGATGACAAAATTTATATTCGGAGAGATGGCTTGCATACTTTGCATAATTTTTCGCAAGCCGATTGATCATTCTTCATATTCAGCCATGATTTCTGCACTGAATGGACGTTCAAGGATATGTTTATAGTTTGCAAAGCTCTTTTTGAAAGATTGCAAAAGGAATTGGTTGAGTACCGGGGAGAGGTATGGGAGCACTCAAATCGGACAGACAACGTAAACGAGAGACGAACTGAAACGAAACTTCTGACAGCACTTTCCGCAATGAATTCCGGAATGTACAGGTCTGTGCATCATGGTCACGACCTTATTGAATCGAACGAAGTGCAAATTTACGTTCATGAGTTATGTGAGTTCTTAGCGAGCCGATACGGAAACACTTTTTTGAATAGAAGGCCAAATGATTCGGAAATGATGAACAGTCAAGAAAAATGTAGTCGCAACGGTTTTCTGGGATGTGCAGGTTTTCTGGAAATTTTGAACATGAGTGAAAGAAGAAAGCATGTTGCTGAATCAAATCTAAGTGGAATATGCGGGAAAATGGGTGTCACAGTTGAGGTTTGGGTTGATATGGATCTATACTGTTGGTCCTGGTCACATTTACTTGTCGTGCCAAATGGGGAGGAAAGCACCATAACTGGTTCTGCAGTACTTAATGATGTAATCCGTGGTGTTATAAATTTATGGCACGTGCAGGGGTATTATGTTAGACCGTCAAGCATTGTGAGACAATTATATTTTTTGGTAGAAGGTAGCTATCCAATGTGGCCAATATTCATGGAAGCTAATATAGACGATATTACATTAAGTGGAAGGGTTTTAGAAAGGCATACCATCCCATACGGAATAGAATATCTGAATTTTTCATGACATTACGAAGGAACCAGCAACTTCTCTTTTTCTCGTTGCGAAATGAAGACAAGGCAAGGTCCTTGAATGTGACCAATGGCGCAATTGTTCTACACAACATGATGATAAGGTATGAACAAGGGGATGTTAAAAACAGGAATGGGAAAAGTGATGAGATATTGAACGAAATTTTACAATTGGAAACAGAAAAGAGTAGATTGGAAGCGCAAGAAACCGAACGGAGACTACAATGCAACGGAAACGGTGATGTTGTACAGGAATGGGTTCTACGTGGCGGTTCACAGGTTACTAGTGATATTTTAACGAAGGAAACCGACAGGTATTTGTTGCATAAATAGCGTTTAAACCACAACTTAGATTTATCTTGCGGTCAAGTTCCAGTTAGGGTAATCAAATAGAAATGGTGGTTGTTTGACAGAAAAGGACATGAAGATAGAAAACATCTTGGAGCAGTGAAAATAATTCTGGTTATAACCGCTTTCCGATAATGAAATAAAGGTCATACATATAAATACATAATTGCTATGTAGAGTTCAGAAAAAAAAAATAATGTGTAAAGCTTGTGATTTGTAGTAGGATATTAAAAATAAATAAAGTTATAATTCAATATTGCGGTATGGTTGTCATTGATAGAACTAACTTTGTTATACATTGTTATTACAATACGAAAGGATGCAATGTGTGCAGAAGAAAAGCGTTAATTACAAGAAGTACATGTTGAAATTTGAAACAAAGAGAAATCAAACTATTTGATGTGACTGTACATGAACTTAGAGAAAAAAAAGATTGTTGAAGTTATAGATTGATTCATTGCGAAACAAGCTATTGTACAGGTAAAATCTATAACAGCTTTCCTTTTTGGGCGTGTTGAGTGTAATGGGTCGAAAAAGAAAAAATGTAGCTGGCAGCAATGACGAAACCAACATTCAACACGGGCGTGACGTCAATGATAAACCTGTTCAACGTGGTTATGATCAAAAAAGGTTGCGGATTCAAGATGAAAGTTGTGAAAATACTGAAACCGACACGGTAAGTGTTGACATAACGACCTCATACAACACAGTAAGACGTAAGTTAACAAAATTATGTTCAGGACGAAAGCAAGGAAAAGGTTGTAAAAAACCTTTGCACGGAAAAAACTGTTCCGACGTGGGAATCCACTGAATCAGAAAATGTTACTGACATAATTTTTTCCTTTATACTGTTGTTAACTATCATTATCGTATGTGGACTCGAAAAGAGGGAAGAACACATGCCTTTGTGCAGCATGGTGAATCTGACAGTAGGTTTGGGAGCTACAGTTCTTTTCCTCCAATACCCAGAATAAAACTGAGGCGGGACAGTAAAAATGAAGACGAGTTGAATGCAATGATAACCGAAACCGTGGCGGTACTGGGGCCTGTATAACATGCACCGACGGAAAACATGAAACCTGCACTGATAGTCACGGTTGACTTACCTTTTCGCCGTTCATTGAGTAAGTTTACTCAATATACTCATACAAATTTGGTAAATGAGCACCGTTTCAATCGTAATGGTGCAGGGAATCGAGTCACACCTCCGTGTACTGTTGAGGAATACATAACTGAGTGCGAAAAAGGGAGTTATTTGATGGGTTGAGATACAGAAACATGGTGGAAGTTCCAAATGGAAATAGTAGTGGAAGCTGTACGGGACTGGTGTCACGACAAGTAAGCTGGAGGAAAGATGGACTCATACTGGAGATGTTGCTCTGGAATATATTTCTAAACGACCGTGTGATACTATATGGGTCCGTTGTCCCAAAAAGGTGGAGTATCAAATACGTGCTGCTACACTATTTGCTACAATTGAACGATTTACCGAAATATGGCCAACATTTTCCAAGGTTCCAAGCATTTTACCTCGACCCATTAGAAAATGGTATATGTTTGTAAGGAGGGAATACTGTGTAGAGGACTCTGCTTTTGAAACGCGCATGACGCGTAGCGGAATAAGGGCGATTAAGGTTGGACGGGATCTGTAAAAGGCGATAATAGTTCCGGTGATGCTTGGTTGGAGTGACATAGGAGCTTTTTGGATGAGTGCTGCGGACTGATCACGGTACTACATGCCAGTTCCGTACGCGGTGGAAAACATGGAACCATCCGCATTAGTGGCAGCACCTTCCCCACCATTACCCGCTCATCAAATTCAATAGTACAAGTACGGCACCATAATGTATCAGCATTTGTACCTTCAAGTTGTTCAGAAGGAAGCTGTTCAAATGTTTATAGATTCTTTCTTGCATTGCTGCAGGTACACTATAACAGTTACAAAGTTTAAAGATTCCAGGTTGACTGTTTATAAGAAGTATGGTGTGATGACACCAATACCTACAGCACTGCGTGAAATTTGTTCCGACCGGTATCTTATAGATTTGTACCACAACTCAGATTATGAACTGAGTAAGGTATTATTAGCAATGAGACCCACAGAGGAAGTCGACTGGTTTGATTTAGAAAGATAGTTGGCATACCCATTCATCTATTATAATTGGGATTAGGGAAAGATTGTAGGCTTACCGAAAACGGAGGAGCGGGAATTCAACCTTTCACAGGATTTTCTAAATCATTGGAGGATACGTGTCTTTTCTAGTATAAAAATATCAATGAGAAGTATACGCTAATTAACCGTAGAAGAGTGTTCTGGGATAGTGAGATGTTTTCTTGCAGATATGGGATGCGAACGTAGAGAAGTGATTTCCTATCACGATGAAGGGACGGGTAATGGTAATGCGAACCTTGGTATTAAAATGGACGAAGAAATACGTGAGGAAGTGTATGGCGATAGTGACGGTTGGTTCATGAAAATGAGCTACGTGCTGCAACCAATTCTAAATAGAACGGGGTTCAAGGTACCAGCTTATGTAGATGATTTCTTCAAGCAGATACAAAATTGGGTAACTGAAGAAGCGAGTTGTTCAAAAAAAACGGTGAAGCAGAAGAGCTGCGAAAGCTTTATTCGAATCAAAGGCCAAGGAGAAGGATTCGCTGCTGCAACTTGCAGCAGCAACCGAAACTGGAAGTGCACAAGTTCAATAAATAGCAACTTTGAAGTATAAATTAAATGCGTTGCGCGCAAATATTTCGAAGGGGAATGTGTATTATGAACAAGGGATTGCTCAGATTGAAAATTATAGAAAGGAATTGTGTCAGATACACACATCTGTTGTGCGTGCGCGTGACATAACTGCCAAAGTCACGTCTGCTGCAAATGAGGATATGACATGTACTGTGAATAACAGTTGTTCTCTTATTTAGAAGCACGGTATTGCATACATAAATTACAGACAACAAGAAAAATGAAATGAGTTGTATGATGGCTGTTTTAATATGACCTGATTGTTCTGTGTGTGATTAAGTAAACCAAAGCGGTTTATAATGTTTGCATGATAAGAACCATTCCCATTTTAAACATGTATGCTTAAGGAAGAGTTTTGAAAAGACCTTTCCACTATTGCGTTTGGTTTTTAATAACATAGTATTTGTGGTAAGTAAGTAAAACAATATGGCATTCCGCAGTGCGTCTTGTCTGATAACGATATTGCCAACATTTGAACAAAAAAGAAAGGTGTAGTCGACCTTTAAAATAATGAAGCGTATTGAGTAATATCTGATTCTTGGCAACCTGTCAGATACAACCCAGAACCTGTCAGATATAACTCAGCATATATTTAAAAGACACCATTAAGGACCGAACCATTTTTTAAATGTATGTTTTTTTTCATCTGTTAAATTCATTCAGTCAATGGCATTTTGTTCACCATCTTCGTCTTTGCCATTGCTGCTGCTAGCATTGAATGACATTAAATAACCTGATAAAATTTGAATTGATGAATCAAAATCAGTAAGACAATGATAAGTTTCACCTAATCCATAATTTATTCTAGTTGACAAAACATCAAATATCCTACCCGTCACACTGAGATATACTGCTATTCTTTCATCTAAACCATCTTTAAAAGCTGTTAATTGTTCTCTGCTTAACCTAACCCTTTTCCATGACATACACTATTGTGCACTTTCTTAAGATGCATATCTGCAGTAACAATTAATAGTGTATACCACGCCAACATGGCCTTCTATGCACATTTAAAAATTTTGGTGTTTTCAGTTTCTTTAAAAACGTAATAATGAAATTAATTAGAAAGACAATGTTTTAAATATTCCAAATCAACTTCACGTTGTTCTAAAAGTAATAATTAAATTAGTTAGAAAGACAATATTTTAAAGATTCCAAATCAACTTCACGTCGTTCTTCACTGATCTGACGAACATATTGAATCGTAGAATCAATAAGATGAACATCGTCGAAAACACCAGCTTCACACAATCCTTTTTCCATACCAACAACTTGAACACGTTTACAAGTCGTAAAAACAGCTCAATTTAATATTATCCAAAAAAGCCATCACGTTCATGTTCTCACTGATTCGAGGCTCGTATAACTTTCTAGGGGGCATCATAATGACGAAAGTACAGAAATTGAATTAAATCTACTAGATTTTCAGACCATATCATATCACTTGGAATATGAATAGTTATTTCATTTTTTAGTACTGGTATCAAATATTCTGACAAAAATTCAAATATCGGCACTGCAGATACAATGATAGGAAAATGGTATTTTAAAATCAATCCGTACATTTCACTATTATTCTTTGATATTTTCAGTTTGTGCATGAATGCATTTACTTCCATCGTACACATTAGTGGATTTCTATATGTTATACATAAAATACAAATGAGTGTGCTCCATATTATTCTATTAGCCGGTATCCGAAACATGTCTAATATATCAACGTTGAATAATTTCACAAATAGTTTTGGTCTGACCTTGGGGTATGAATTTTTAGGATGCGGTATTTTTTATTTTCAGATGTTGATTGGAAAGACTTAAGAAAGAGAGCAAGTAATGAAATGAGGACATTATGGAGAGATAATATCTCGATAAATGATTTCATAAGTAACAGAGGAAGTAATTAAATGAGGACATTATAGACCGGAAATGAGATGTAACTAGCTCCCCGCCATCATTCAAATGCAGTTCACGAACGCCATCTGGAATGTTCGAGTTGTTACTGACTCGGAATGTTGAGAATATGGGTGAAGAAATGTGAAGATTTGATAAAGGCTGTCTTCCGGAAGATGTTCTAATTTCATTTCATCTCGGTTTTGCGATGATGATGAAATTTATTCGATCTCACATCATGCATTTCGAGAAAAAGAAGGGTAGTGATAATGATGACACTGAAGATGATTGAACTAACTTCCGCCGAAATGAACGAAATAATAAAAGAGAGGGGGTGGTGAGTTGTAATCAGTTGTTATTGAGTAGTTTCATTATGAACGTAATAACTATTCCTAGAGATAAACTGGAAGCAGTGGCTATAGAGTTTCATAACACATAATTCATTTGTCGATCTATAATTATTACATTTTGCGTGACGGCTGAGGTGACGCGTAATATCTTAAGGAATTATGATTGTTACAATGTTATATCATAAACAGGATTGTTAAAAAGTTAGATCATAGACAGTATTGTTATAATGTTAGTTTGACAGTTGTTGATTTAAAAAGTTTCAAGTTGTTGTTATTATAATGACCTACTACATCATTGTTTACACTTTCAAGGTGATCATGGCTCCAGATGGATTTCCTCTTTTAATATAGTCATCATAATTATCAACATTGTCATCATGATTATATCGTCATCATCATTATCATAACTATCATCGTCTACCTAATAAACCTTTACGTCTATCATTATAGCCATGTGTTAATGTTATACCTGTTTTATTACCAACTTCGCCTCGTCACGCTTGCGGACAAACATTTAATAATATTAGTAATCTATATCATTATGTTGTATTTACAATTCGATTTAGGTACCATCTAAGTGCTAATTTGGCATGTGTTGGTTCGTTCTCTAAGATGAATTTAACGTTGTCATATGTTTGTCCTATTGAATGATGCGGTGGTAAATCATTACCTGATGTTCAGTACAATATGCGGTGGTAAATAATTACCTAATGTTCTGTACAATATGAACTTTTAGTCAGTCTTTGGCGGATTGCTTGCGGTTGCTGGTATGATTGATAACACTTCATTTTACATTTCATAATACTCGGATGATGGTAACTTCGGTCATATTGTAGGTACATGTGTAGGTTGCGGTGTTGTGCTGGTTGTGGTGATTGGTATGTGTTTCGGTATGGCTAATGAGAAACCGTCCGTAGAAAGTAGTCTAGATGTTATGGTTATTGATATAGTTTTTGAACATATCGTTACGATGACAACAGTAACTGACAATGGAACAACTTGTCTTGTCGACGATGATGATAACTTTGGTTTTGTTGTTGTTTTTTCATGTCGTTGTGCAGCCATCGTCAAAATTTGTTAATGATTATGTCATTCATAGCGCAAATGCTGTTGATGTTGTAGGTCAGAAGTGAACGCAACGCACGCAATATGTTAGGTATAGATAATGAAGGAACGAAACGCACGCAATATGTGAGGTATAGGTCACAACAGTAATGATCAGAAATATCGACCATGGCCAGTCGTATAGAGTGGATAAGAAATGTTTTGAAATAAATATTTGTCCGTGAAAAAAAAGTTTACGACGACGACGGCGAGATGCTCTCGTCTCATCGAACATTGAACAAGTGTGTACATATAGTATATGAGGTATATGGAAATATTGATTTAATAACAAGCACAGATGTTAAACAAGTCATGGCAACAGAATTGGAACGCATGTGGCGGTCTGCCTCAGAGTTGACACATAATATGAATTAGGAAAAATCATTGCGTTATAATAATATAAATGATGAGGCAGACAGAAAGATGTTGAGAGATATTGCCTTTACAGACCATAATAACCATTTTCGGTTACAATCCGATCTCGTCGCTTATAATAAAATATTATATGGCTGGTAGAAAACTTTATATGCACCATTGCACTTACAATTCTTTATCAAACTATTTTTTCCATTCTTTAGTAAAGCTACATCCTTTTGGATTTCAGCTCATATTATCACTCCTATTTCTATTCTTCTTGGTTCTCACATACTCCAAGTTCCATTAATTTTTTAATCATCCGTTCATATTCTACTGTTCCTTTCGGTAGAAATTGTAGTGCCATAAACACGCTTTCTCTTTTTGAAGCACGCTGTTCTCTTACGTTTATTGAATTTATCAAGTCGTTTGTGCGTTTCATCTCAGCCCTTACATCTTCCATTGATTTATGAAATGCTGCTGTCCCCCTTTCTTGAATTTCTTTCTTATTCATAATTTACACCACGCATTCTTCTGTTTGAAGATCCCTCCGCATCAAGTTTCTCAACATCTTCTTCGGTGCGAGGAAGCGGGCGTTGGCACTACGAAATTTCTAATCGGTGTACCTATACATTCATTCCGACTTAAACCATCACCGTTCTCATGTCTATATTCCATGTTGTTTGCAACAGGTTCACTTATCGCACTTCTTTCTCTCAACTGCACACCAACCTCAACTGAAGACCCGTTTCTCGTACCGTGATCGGTGTTGTTAACAACACTACCTGAACGTCTGTCTATTGAAGCCATGTCAGATGTCACATCGCTATCCACTGATGTCATTATATATTTATATGGCTCTACCCGTTTTATGTTGACACCCCCTGTTTTATCTACCGTTCCAAACCTGGGAATAGCCTCCAAATACTCAGCAGCCTCAATAAACTTAAATGTTGTTCCTATTCCAGGATTTTTATCATTTTCCCTTCGCCGTCGGCTTTGAAATAAAGCATGAAAAATTTTAATCAATTCGACTTTTTGCAGGTTTCCTGTACGGTTCATGAAAGAAACCTGCCGGTAGCATGCATTCCATGCCTGACAATCTGCTGAAACTAACGGCCATTTCGGTCGAATGGATTGCTTAGATCGTGTTACACCATACAGTGTTCGGCATATTTCCTCTACACCAATCCACATTGTGTCATCTCTTTGCACAAGCTTTTGCGTTTGCTCTACCCATGCTTTTTCGAGATACAATACCTCTTTTGATCCACTGGACCTACTTCTCTTACCCTCTTCTTTTTCCATGTATACCTTCATTCTTTTTGTTTTTGGATCCGCGCGGTCTCTCTGCACAATTTCCCCCCTTCCTTGCTAGATTACCGCTCCCCTCTTCCCTGCTAGATTACCGCTCTCCACTCTCATCATTTCTACCGCACTACTATTAACTGGAATGCCACCACTAATATGACCACGCCTTTCATCCTCCGCTCGTACTATCCCCCACTTCCGATCAACAGATGTACTGTACATAGCTTCATCTGATTCATCATTATTCGCCGTTCTGCAATTCTTTTCACTACCGTCACGGTATTGTTCTACAGCTTCTTCCATCGTCTCCGGTAATGTTCCTTCCTCAGTTGCAAGTCTCCTTGCACGGTTCCAGTTGATTGCAATCTCTCCCTTCAGCCCAGTGAAGTCAAGCCTCCTTCGAGGCGTTCCTTCCTCCCATTCTCCACAAATTTCCTTCGTACAATTAGATCGAGCTTCTTCAGTTTGGCCATTTTTATATACCGTTTCGGAATCTTGTCTGTCCGCACTTCCATCACTTTTACTAACCCCTTCATATTCCACAGTTTTACAACTGCTGTCACGGGTAATACGCCCGGGACACTTTCTTATTGGGGTACGTCATGCTCCCAATTATTCAAAATGCCCCTATCCATCTCATTGCCTGAATTATCATTATTATTATCATTCATCACTTCTTTCCGTGTTATGAAATCGCCGCCCTCCACTGGCAGGATTTAACAATTCATGAAGACTGCTCATTGCACTTTTTCCGGTTTTCCCCTTCTCTTCAGATCCTTAACACTAGGAAAATATTCATCTGGAGTTTCATTTGACCAGCGGTCAAATGCTGCAGTATTGATCACCACCTCCCCAGCTTTTGCGGATCCGCAACGGTGACTTGCCGTCACATTTCTAATTTCACACGCAGTATCTGCTACCTTTCCGAATTCGCAGCTTTCCATATGGACTGGTGCCGACTCATTATGTGAAAGTATTAGTTCAAGATTCTTTTCACGTTCTTTATCTGCAACTAATTGGACTATACCTTCTTCAGACCAGTCTTCACAGTCAGATTTACTCGTCTCCATAATTCTTCTTTCCTCATCTTCAGACCATTCACCATTCGACAGAATGCTCTGCGTGTATTTCGATTTTATACCCCTCCGCTTCGGTTGAGGCACATCACAGCTGTCCATTGAAATCTTAATGTCCCCAATGCAATATAATCACTCACTGGTTTCGTTCTTCACCTTTTTCCCCAGGTTTTTCCTCCTTTCATGGCGTCCGATCCGGTTCTTGTTCCCAGGTGCACCGTTCCGCGATGTCACACATCTCGCACAATACATCACATTATTACGTACCAATTTTCCCCCGATAGTAAAGACACACTATTTATGTATTCAACAAATACAATGTATTCGTCAATGACAATGCATGATTTTATGTCATAACATCATGCATTGTCCGTGCTACCACACTGTAATTATATGCAGCCTGTTTACGTATTTCCATCAGTTACGTGCTATATTCGTAAACTATATCACTCTCATTCGTTCCCCTTCCTTTTTCTAATATTTTCATTGGCCGGGCGTAACAACATTGAAAATATTAAATATGTTTGACTGCGTACAATGCAAGGTGTTGAGTTTGGCTGTTGAGTTTTTCCGGAGAACTCAACAGAAAACTCAACACCCCAACCATTAAAAACATCCGTCAAAAACTGCTTTATTCACCGGTGCCCAAGTTTTGAGTTCCGAACTCAACAATGCAAACTCAACACCTAACTGGAGATGCCCTTATAAAAATTAAAAATTCTATTTAGAATGATTTAGAATGAGCCGTACCCTCATAAATTAACCCATGATACTCGTCGCCGCCTGTATACTCCGCCCCACCAGTGCCGCTGGAGCCACGAGTACATTGTAGAGATTTTGCTCCTTCAGCCACGTGTAAATTATATTGACAGTATCGCCGTCGTATTATCTACCTATATCTATCTCGCCGTCGTAAATTATGTACCCCGTCCCAACACCTCGACATCCTCGCCATCTATCGACATTTTCTACAGATATCCTCGCCGTGGTAGATTCGCCACAATGCACTCGCGCAGAAATTTATTTATTTAAGATATAAAGTGTCAATGTTGTTCCATGTCATTGGGTTCTTCTTTCGGCCATAATGGTCTGTTACATTTTTCATGTAAGTTATCAACCTTGGACAAACTTCTTGAAAATAATGCTTTAATTGGTTACTGTTTGGACTGTTACTATTCAACTCAATTAAGTGGCTTTTAAATTTATCTACCAAATCAATAATTTTATCATAGTATAGATTTTCATATTGCCGGTCATTTGTTTCAACTATTGTATCTATAGTACCAACTTCCCCATTATTTTCTTCTTCATTTATATTATATTCTGTCGGAGTGTGCTTTTCTTCATCATCTACGGTCATCTTAACCGCCATTGATGAGTTATCGATGGTCATGAACGGTGGTTGTCTCCTTATTGTCACATGATGATACTGTGGAACCTGTATCTCATGTGCTAAATGTTTGCAAATAAAGAACTGAGACCTCAACCATGATTGACAGGTACATATGAAATTAACTTTATCACTACGGTATTCAATATTTATATTTACCAGATTAATATTTTCCACTCTCTAACTAACGCCTTCCATATGTACGGTTTCTTAACACCAATTTTTAAATTTTTGTAGTCATTTTCAAATTGACACATCTCTTTACCTCCAATTATATGAACTAATAAATCAGTACGGGTCTATTGTAAGGAATTAAAAATTTCCTTTTTATTACAGACCAGTGCGCTTCAACTTTCATTGTAGTTCTTGACAGCGCAACCTTTTGTTCATGACGTCTGCCCAAAACTGCCCACCATTCTTTACTATACCAATTCTTTAACATATATCGTTTTAAGTCTTCTTCGTTTCTATCTTTGAAAAAACATTTTATCTCATTCATTGCCAATCATAAAGAATTTCTCTGGTTTTGTTGAATAAAATAGAATTTCTAAAGAAATGTTGATCAATTAACAGAAAAATTGATTTAGTGTCCCCATCGGTAAATGTAGATAGATTTTGGTTTCTTGATTCGTCTATTTTTCTTATTATTGCACGTTTTATGTGCCATAGGCATAGAGTGGGCTGAATATTAAAGACTACTTTTATAATGTTTATCTGACTCGTTTCCTCGTTTCTTTATCGGTAAAGAAAAAAGAAGGTTTTAAATACTTGTAACTTTGCATAATGTGGCTTAAAAAATAAGTCAAAGATTCTTGCCTCCCCTTGAAGTTCCCTGTTGTTTAGATTCCAGCAATACGTAAGCAAGTGGAAATCCTGTTCCCATACAGAACGCTATTTCTACAAATAGCTCTAATTTTTATTGTTAGTTTTAAATTTTGAGTCTATCAGTAGCTCCTCTACCCTGAATTCTGTTACAATTTTATCTGAAATACGTGTGCTGAAGGTTATCCCAAACGGCTTTTCTTGAAAACAAAGTAAATTCAACTGATCTGACTGTTGTATATATTTTTTAACCGAGATTTGAGGGTCTTTGTCTTGAACATACCTGGTTGAGAAATCTTTAAGCCATGAATTATAAACATCATGATATAAACTGCCATCTCCACACCCTCCTTTTGAACAATACTTAAAATATGAAATGGAGGAAATCCATCATCACATAATGCACTAATGCGTTGATGAACAGTATCTTCTAATTGTTTTTTTTTGAATTAAACTTCATTATGCAAATCGTATTTAAACTTGATGGAAAAATAATTCCTTTTGTATAAAAATCTTATCATTCCTTTGCAGTCATATAGAGTTTTCATCTATTTAATTTCTTGCGAATATGTTCTTCCGGGTTTGGTTTCCTTCTATTTAATATTCTTTCACTACATATGTATTTACTGGATGTATTAAATCCCCTGTTGCTATTGTACTTATAAATATGCACATCCTTCAATTTATGTAAGAAAATATGTTCAAATTGTTTCTTGTCATCAGTTTTATCATCTGAAATATTGAAAGAAGTATTTTTAAATGTTTTTGAAACTATTTCTCCTTCCAACGGAATTCCATTCCTAGATGCTATTATTAAATTGTTTACATGTATTTCCATGATATGCTTCATAATTTGTTCTGGTGTTTCATCGCATAAGAAATCTACATTAATTAAGACATGAATAATTTCTGTTCGAGTGGGATGCACATCCTTTTTACACTTAGCGCAATTGGTTGATAAAGAAATATTTTTAGGATTAATAAATGAGTCTGATGTATCTGACTACTTACAAGTATGGCATGTGAACATATAATACGTTCTAAATTTATTATAATTAATACAATCTCTTTCCACTTGCAATATACCTAAGACACTAAAAACATTTTGAACAACCAAATCATCACCGTCTTTTACAATCCCTATACCTCATAACATTGATTCCGTATTTATCTCTTCGCCCGTTATATCGGATAGCACCGCCTCACATTCAGAAAAAGAAGGCATGGCAACATCAAATAGTTTCAAATATATTTGTTTCCATTCGTTTCCTTTATGTAAGGATTCGCTCATATACTTAAAATCAAAATAATTACTGTTCATTGTAGCAATCGTTGTGGAAATGAGTAAATGAGAAGGTGTAGATGATTGGACGAGGATGCTGGGGTATTGAAAAGCGACGGCAAGGATGTCAGGGTGATGGAGACACTAGACCTTTCGTCTCACCGACTTCCTGAAATGGCTCCCATTTTAAATAGAATTTATACTTTTTATAAATTAAATTAATTAATTAGGTAGATAATACGACGGTGATACTGTCAATAGAAGTTACACGTGGCTCAAGGAGCGCGGTAAAATCTCTACAATTTACACGTGGCTCTAGCGGCACCGGTGGGGCGGAGAATCCAGGCGGCGACGAGTATCATGGGTTAATTTATGAGGGTCCGGCTCATTCTAAATAGAATTGATACTTTTTATAAATTAAATTAATTAATTTGTTATTTTTTGCATAATATTTACGACATTAGTATTTTTTAATTTAAATTTCGAGCTTTTGTTATATTTTAATAAAATGAATGAATTCCATTATGCGAAATCAGAACCTTCATACATTGGGGGCCATTTCAAAAAGTCGGTGTGACGAAAGATCTAGTTTAAATCCCTCAAAATCGCTGTTCATACATCGCATGTGACAAAAATGGACGTTGTCAGCACCAAAATGTTTCTTTAATCCAAATAATAAATATAAAATAAGTATTCTGTAATAATAAGGGCATCACTACTTAGATGTGCTCAGTTGAATATAAATAATACTATTTTTTGTCAACAAGGGGAAATAAATTGCGGTGAATGTTGCTGCTGAGTGTTTTGGGTAAAAAAATAAAAATCGATAAATCGATATCAAGAAAATCCAAGTAATGTGTTGTCGAGGTCGTCTTTTATATAGAGATAATGTCATATCCCTAGTCTGAAACATACAGTCATAACGCCTGTATGTAGGCGGTATGGGAAAATCAGAAAATTTTGTACAGTAGCATAAATACTACATGGAAGATGTATGGAATAAAATTTGAATCAACTTTCGATGCAAATCGTAAAATTCGATATTGGCCATTTTAATAGTTTTCCAGACGGTTGCATAGCCCAAGGCAACAGCATTGTAATGGACGCGGCGAAAACTGGTTTAAGGAAAGTATTGCGAAGTATGGCGGAGATGAAGATGCAACTTTTCACAATTTCAGAAGTTTCGAATGTGAAAATTGTGTTTGTAGATAGTAAAATATATCTCAACGGTCATTTGGGTACGATCGGACGGCGGTTCTTTTTGAAGTAGTACACAGATCGTGTATGGGTCGACCTGTCTGATTATTCTTTTGTGCACAAATGAAAATTATGATTTACTGTGCCAACGTTCTGACAAGAATTCCATCAATTTGTTTACATTGACAAATCACTTGAAATTAAATCAATGAATTGAAGTTAAAATTTAAGATTGTATAAAATTACAAATCACTAAAATTTGATTGTAATTTTTTAATTTTGATGTAAACATGTATAAGTAAATTAATATGTTTCGTGATCTGAACCGACTTGTAAAGCGAGTGTACGAGTACCGTTACAGTCGTCAAGTAGCAGCTTCAAACGTGAACTGAAAACATATGTTGGCAAACATTCATTCATCAGGAAACCAACCACCATAGATCTCAATTGACGATGAGCATGAGAGAACGGAACGGGTTGGAACGGTGGGACGGGGTGGAGGTCGTGGTGGCACGAGAGGTAGGGGTGGTACTACAGGCGGAAGTTCGAGTGGTGCTGGAAGTAGTGGACGTGGATGTGGACGTGGCAGTAATGCAGAATTACGGCAACTACATGATTCGATAGAGAACTAGACTATTAATGAAGATCCATGCCATAAATTGATTTCTGACAAAGAATTTTGTAGTTTTTTATTAGACGTACGTGCGAAAATTTACCTAAATGGTGTTGTTAGAAGAATTAGGCGGGAGTTGGATGCACGAGTAGTACCTACAGGCAAAGCAGGGTTTATTGTTCTTTTTTTGGATGATTTGCTGGGTCGAATGTGTGTATGGTGCAATGAATTGAGGAGCATGAAAAATGATCGAAAAGAGGCAATTATGAAATATCAGACATGTACGAATTTTTGGAACTGTTTATATCATCTCAAAGTACTGGAATGTTAGCAATAGACAACTACATGACAATGGAACATAAAGTACCATGCCACGATCTTATAAAATATATAACGGTAAATGCACTAGAGTTTAGCCCATTGAGTTCACAGCAAAATCGTCAAATTGTCTGGAAGTATCAACGTGATCTGACCATTTTACTATACCAGTTGGAGAGACTAGCTTTCGATAGCTCGAAGAGATTATTCTTCTATCCAATTGTTCAATTCCTAACCCTCGGTGATGATTTATTTGGTACTAAAACCATTGATCAACAGCCGACTTCCCTATCCAATAGGATAGCGGATAGGGAAGGACACATGGCTGATATCACTGCCGATTTAATTTTCAGAGTCATTATTGAGCTGAGATTTAGACGAAGGGGAGAGAAATAGGAAGAGTGTGTAAAGAAACTGGTTGAAAGTTTGGTCGGGGGAAGAGGTGGGCAGTCATTTCGGGGAATAATTTTGACATCCAATAGAGGTTATTCAAACGAAAAATTTCAAACTATAGTGTCAGAGTATGGTTTCAGTAACATTTTCATAATGGCTGAAAATTCTGCCAGGGGTCATCCATTTACTGCTATGTCTGGGGTCCACGGTATTTGATAGTGATGATGGAGGGAATAGAGAGTGAAGAAGTGGAGGATGGAAATGTAGGCGAATTGGAACCGGTAAGTACGAGTGATAATGATTCTGAACAAATGACAGGTTTTGTAACAGCTGCTAATGTGCGTGACGAGCAATCCAGGTACATTATTCTCGACGGAATGGGGGAAGGTTTTTCTGTATTTGGTGCAATTTTAAAGGAAGCAAGACGTGTGCAAAGAAATGGGGAGGTAGAAACAAATGCATTCGATTTTCGAGAGGCTGGAACCAGGCGGTATTCAAAAATAATAAGATTTATGTCACAGCTCCCTCCAGATGTCGACAAGTTGATGAATTCATGGGTACATGGATCGAAGCGGGGGCGAAATTTTTTGCTTTATTTTCAGAAAGTCAACGACCATCACATGGTGATTGTAGTTTTGACGATTTTGAAAAAATTGAATCTG
>JAULBU010051904.1:0-12714 GCA_032358235.1 Odonthalia washingtoniensis | reverse complement strand
GTTCTCGCAGAGCCGTAGTCAGAGTAATCGCCAGCGTCGAGACGCTTGAGATGATGTACAGACTACCACTGATAATCAGACTTTGACCAGCAGCCAAAGTCACACCTGCGTTGGCAGTTAAGTTGACTACAAACGTACCCTGAGCAGATGCCGAAGATGCCGTGGTTGCACCAGTTTTACCGGCGATTGTGGTGAGTTGGGTGTCCATTTGATTCTGACAAGTATACAAGTCAAAATCACTCAAGCGGCCAAGCATACCGCGACGAACAAGATCATCAGTTCCGATATTTTGTACCGGGAACAGTTCCTTATTCTTGAGTAACTTGCCTTTCATCTTCGGAGCCACAATCATATTGCGGCCTTCTTCATACGCTTTGTTGCCGGTCATGTACGTATTGGCGTCCACGAGGTTATCGTAGGAGCCTTTCGTATTGTCACCGACCATCAGTGCGTTTTCAATCCAACGTGCTGATTGACCGAGAACCACTCGATCAGCGTAACGAGCCAAGGCCAAGCCTGCTGGATCAAGGTACTCTGTAGTAAGAGCCTTGAATGCAAAGCTTTGCTCAAGATCGTGGATGTTAAACGCAACGTGTACGTGTTGGTCAAGAACCACTGGCACGTTCGTAGCAGTCGCATCTTGAATCAAGAGTGCGGTGGTCTTGTGCTTACGAATAGCCTTCATCTCAGAAGGACGACGGGTATTAACCGTATCGCCGTACTGAGCAAACATTGGCTCAAAGTCTCGGTGAACTAGATTGCACACAACCATTTTTTCGCGGAGAATGGCCAAAGTTTCGTTGGCCCACCACTCTGGTACGTATGCGTCTAAGTTATTTGCCATGTTACACTAATCCTTTCTTTTTGAGGTCAGCACGTTTAGCCATGTACTCTTCAGTACTGGTTGGAATTTTTCCGTCTGATGCAGAAATCTGAGTGTTATTCAAAGTCATCCCTACTCCTGGGATACCGCTGACTTTGAACAAGTTTGCGAATCGCTTGTCTTCTCGCATCTTCGCAACTGCTTCAGATACTGTCATCTGGATGTCGTTGTACTTCGTTACGACTTTGAAGTCTCCTGTTGGAGCACCCTTGTCGTCGGTAACTGGCACAACTTCTGATTGGGCACCTACAAACACCTGTAGTTGGTCTGCACTGAAGGCATTATTATCAACCGCAGCCCTCGCAACTTCGTTACTCAAGAGTAACTGTGCGTACTTGGTGTGCGTTTGTTGCTTTTCTTGCTGTGCAGTAGCCAAATCCTGCTGAAACTTAGCAGTAGTTTGTTCAATTTGCTGCCTTGCCAATTCTTCCTTACTCAAGAGTGAGTCTTGCAACTCTTTGATTTTCGTCTGTAGACCCTTCGTATCTCCACCACCTTTACGAAGTTTTTCAACTTCTGCTTGAGCTTGAGCCAAGTCATTTTGCAAACCTTTTCGATAGTTTGCCATCAATCCATCAACTTCGGCCTGAGTAAACGTCTTGGCTTCTGGTGGAGTCTCAGTTGGTTCTGCCATCGTACACCTATACCCTACGTAGATTTATTGAACGGTTGTCCGCAAGATAAGGCTTGACCTTAATCCAAGCACGTTGGCTTGGAATTCCTGCGGTCAGATACTCTGGAGATTTGCTTCCGTATGCGTAGTCCATACGGATCTTTCCAAAGTACATTGCCTGAGAAAAGGTATTCTCGTATTCAGCTTGGGTCATGATACCCTTTAGCAACTCAAGAGCTAACTCGTAAGCTGCCTGTTGAATAGGAATAGGAGTCTCAGTAGCTCCATTTCGTGGAAATTGCAAAGGTTGATTAACAACGGTCTTGGTTCCCGAAAATCCAAGATCATCAATCATGATTGTTGCCGTGACCATTGCTTTATATCGCAATTGAGCACTAGCCAAATCCCATTCCTGACCATTAAGCTGATTACCCCAATATACAGTACCTCCCTCAAGAGTCCCATAAATTGGAAGCGAACCGTTAATGTCCGCGAGCAATAAGTCACTCAGAGAGAGTGAGTCGCTAATCACCATAGTACCTCACTCCCTCGAATTCAAGAGTAATTTCGAATTTGTTTCCACAAGGCTCCCAACGTCCTACTTCAGTGAAGTCAAGTACGTTGCTATACAACTTCAAAGTCCATTCTTGACCTCTCCAGTCCAAGACGTACAAGCTAGAGTCCGATTCTTCAAGAAAGAAAGCTTGTAACTCATCTTTCTTACGTTTGTCGACAATAAATCTCCAGTTATGTCGAAGGCGTTTAGACCGCTTGACGTAGGTGCGGAAGTCTCCATTCATCACTCTACCAACTACTAGTTTATTCTGCTGAGCCTGAAAGTCATTGAATTCAGGAGCAGGTAAACTAATCGTTCGTAGTGATCCTCTCATTACTAATCGGCGTTGATTCTTGAATCCAACTAGACGTTCCTTGAAGGTTAGTGTATCTCCAAGATTCCTGACTGCTACGCTACTGCGAGTCAGCCCATCTTGAATACTCAAGAGTTCCGTTAGACTTCGGTTGCTCTCTTGAGTAACACTAAGTGAGTCAGTAAACGTCAGCGAGTCTGCTAGAGGAACAGCAATCCGTTCTCGGATGAGTGTGTCTGTTACTGTCAAGGTATCAGTGAAGTTTACTTGACGGTAGCACGAAATCGAGTCGGTTATTGTCAACTCTTCATTCGTAAATCGTACCAACACAAAGTTAGTCTTTACACTGTCTGTTATGAGCAGACCATCGGCTAAAGAGACGTTCTTTACTTTGGTACAACTTATCGAGTCAGACAATGCTAAGGTACTAAGAAGACTCTTTGAGGACACTCCTAAGAGAGTGTCTGTCAGACTCAGAGTATCTTCAAGAGTACGACTAATGAAACCGGTCAGTGTATCTGATAGACTCAGAGTTTCTACAATCGTTTGACGAGAAAGTAAGGATCTCGATAGCGAGTCTATGATAGATAACTGACTACCAATCGTTCTGTGTGCAATACTCGCTTTTGATAGCGAGTCTCCTATTGACAAATTATCGGTCAAACCTTGAGACTTAGATGCGTTCAAGACATCCGTTAAAGTCAATGTATCAACAAGAACTCGATTTATGAATGCAACTATCGAGTCTGAGAGCGTCAATGAATCGGTTAGAATACCTGCATACGAGGTACTCTTGAGTAAGTTGTCTGTCAAGACTAGCGTGTCTTGCAAAGGCTGAGCGATTGTCTTGGTGCAAGTCACTGTATCAGTGATTGACAAGACATCTACAAAGCTATAGCTACCACTGGAGCCAGAACCACTAGGAACGGCTCCTAAGACAAGCCTACCTAGTAGTTGACTCCCTATCATTGTTCACTCCAATAGAAGAGTCTCATTGAGACTGGTCTGCTGTATGGCACAATGCCAAAGAATACGCCATCTGATGTGACTATAAAGTCACTGACGTTACGAGAGTGTATGGTAAGCCAATCAAGACCGTTGTTTCCTACTCGAAAGTAAGTGACTCCAGAGATCTCCTCAATTTGTAACCACACTTGACTAGGGTTAATCAAGAAGTTTACAACGAAGTTAGAACTCTGACCGCTAGGGTTGACAGATCCACTAAACTGATCTCCAGAGACTACAGAGACACAACAGTCATTTCCATCGTTGTGGAATCTCAAGATCTCAAATCGGTCATTGCTGGTGTTCCTGATCCCGATACCAGCCATACCGAAGGATTGTACTCCAAGATTGGCACTAAATCCAGCAGTCAGCTTGTAGTCACCAGTAGTCCTAGATTTTACTCTTGCGTTGACATCCCAAACACTTCCTGCGTCCGTGAGATTCTGTAGAAGGATACCACGATCACCACTAGTGACTGTGGCCGTGTCTTGATTAGCCCACGTAAAACTCGCTGATGGAGGTTCGTGTTGCAATCCGTACTCAAGAATAATTCTTTGTAGGCTCGCAACAGTTAGTACATGACTAACTACTTCCCCGCCAGCGTGGGCGGCAGCAGTCGTCCCTTCGATCCCGCGAGTTACTGTTAATGTCGTACCTGAGATGGCCGTACACAAGAGTAACTCGGTGCCTATTACTAATCGAAAGTTTCCACTAGTAGGAAAGTTAGTAGCACTAACCAGAGTCAGGCTAGTTGCACTACTAGTTATTCCGCTACTTAGTGTACTAGCTGCTAGGTTAGTGTACTGTTCCATTAGGCGATGACCTCAAAATCGGTGAGTGCTTCCTTCTTGATGACAAGATCGTAGAGATCTTTGCCTAATGCAGGTAGATACTTCGTGTGTAACGCCTTGAAGTCGTCGCCATCAACTCGGATAATTTTTCGATAGACGGGCTGCATCTTCTTATCAAGAGCCTCTTGAGTAGCATAGCCGACGAATGTAATGGAGCCGCTGCTGGACATTGTATCCATCGAGAAGCCACCAATGATCCAGTATAATTCTGGTACAGTGAGTCCTTGACGAGTCACAAAAGGCTTCTTAACTTTGAGTAACATCTCAGGTGTCCTATGAGTTTATCGCCAGAATTCGGAACCGTTAAACTTCTTCACTAGGTCACGGCCTAGTACTTGTAGTGCTTTACGCGGCACCGGTTTGATTTCATTCCTGATTGTATGCAAGTCTGGAATACGGTGTACACCAGCGTCATCTTCTTTCGTGTACTGAAGGACGTTCAAGAAGTCGTGCTCAAAGTAAGGTTGTCCAATGAAGTCGTAAATCCGTTGCATACTCAAGAGTGGACATTTTGTGAGGTCGTCCATCTCAACAAGCAAGATCGACTTTTGATGACCACGAGCAAATGCATCTTTGAGTCTATTATAGGCGAGTCCGACTACTTGTGACGAGTTAGCCCAAATGTCACAACGACCCTCAACAGTCTGAGCCTTGATATAATCTGCTTTCTCAAAGGCCCACTGGCTCTGCCCTGTAGACTTTCGCCACAATATCTCGAACGATGCCAAGATCTCGGAGATGTCTCGCACAGTACTGATGATCTTGACTGGCTTACTCAAGATGAACTGTGCAAGTTCGATCAAGGACAGCCACCCACGACCCTTGTCAATGATGACTTTCTTGTCTGTTGGATGATAGCCACTTAGGGCACCTTGGAGTACACTCCGCATGGTGTCGTAATTGACTCCAGCAGCTTTGTGCTCGATCAGTTGATCCCACTGATTTCGGATACCGAACAGCACATCGTGGCATCCACTCGTGGCGGGCGAGACGTAGAACTCAGGATTCTGTGCAAGGATGTTGCACAATAGAGTGGAGCCGGATCTAGGTAATCCACTCAAGAGTATGTATTCTTTAAGCATAAGCGATTTCAATTCCTTTTACAGTTGCCACCCAACGCATGTCTGTAGTTGCCAAGCCTGTGACGGTAATATCCAATGAATCGTTGGTGTTGTTAGCCGTGATGGTCGTAGCTAACGCACCGTTGTCACTAATGTCAGTGCCAACTGTCGACACTGCTCCTACCAAGGTTACAGTTCCGCCTACATTCTTGATCGCTGCTTTGCGATTGAATGAACAAGCTACACTGCCGTCAGTTTTGATACCAACCACATGCATATCAACAGCAAGAATTTTCTGGTTAGGCACCGTCAGCTTTGAAGAGCCACCGTCTAACCCTAGCTGCGTTGGCGTAGCGTCCGTGGTTGTTTTTCTAAGAATGAAGCTAACTTCTTGTGCATCGCCATTTACATTAAACCTTCCATTAGCTCTTGCTTGCATTCCGTAACGATCAGCTACCGCACAACGACCACCATTTACAATAGAGTATGTGCCACTAGCAGTGTTGTACTGGCCTCCACCGACAGTTGACTTCTCCCCACTTGCAAAATTCTGTGAACCACCACCCAAGAAAGAGTACATACCACTTGCGGTATTATTATTTCCACCACCAACAGTAGCACCTTGACCCGTTGCGGAATGGCCGACGCCACCACCAACTGTTGTGTATGAGGCACTTACTGTGTTCGATACTCCACCAGCAATTGTAGAACCCTCACCACTTGCAGTGTTTAGCCTCCCACCACCAACTGTAGTATTTTCTCCATTTGCGTTGTTCCCTCTGCCTCCACCTACAGTTGAGTATAGACTAGTTGCACTACTGTTCAGACCCCCGCTTACTGTTGAGTACGCGGCACCTGCATCGTTGCTTGAGCCTCCACCAACGGTGCTGTACTGTCCACTTGCACTATTAGCATACCCACCCGCCACGGTGGCGTAGTTTTCAGATGCGATGTTCTCTTGCCCACCACCCACTGTAGAACGCCCACCATCAGCCAAGTTATTCTGACCTCCGCTTACTGCGGAGTGATCACCACTTGCGGTGTTTTGTTGACCGCCACCTACTGTTGAACTAACGCCGACTGAGTCGTTATACTTTCCGCCACTAACTGTAGCAAAATCTGCAGTTGTGCTGTTGTTATAGCCGCCACTAACCGTAGTATAATCTGCACTTGCGGTATTATTTTGTCCACCAGCAATTGTTGACCTAAGCCCACTTGCGGTATTTTCTGCACCACCTACTGTCGAGGACTCACCAGACGCAATGTTAGACTTACCCCCAACCACTGCTGCATAGTTACCGCTGGCAGTATTTTCTTTTCCGCCACTTACTCTTGAGTAACTGCCACTGGCGGTGTTGGTTTGACCTCCACCGACTGTTGAGTAATCACCACTTGCAGTATTTCCGCTGCCACCACCGACAGTTGAAGACGTACCAGTTGAATTGTTGTTGTAGCCTCCAGCAATTGTAGATCGTAAACCGCTAGAAGTGTTGGCGTAGCCACCGCCAACAGTTGAAGAGTCACTACTCGTAGTGTTCCCCTGACCCCCAGCAATCGTAGAATGCTCACCTGATGAAAGGTTGGAGCTGCCACCACCTATAGCCGAGTAATTTCCGCTTGAGCTATTGTTATAACCCGAAGCTACACCTGAAAATTCACCACCAGCAGCATTATTTACACCACCTCCGACTGTGGAGTATTGACTACTTGCTGTATTATTCCTGCCACCACCGACTGTTGACCAAGGGCCACTTGTGGTATTACCTTGTCCGCCGGCAAGGGTAGCAAAGTTGCCGGTTTTGGTGTTGCCTGAGCTAGCTTGCCAACGGACGACATCTGGATCAGGAGTACCACTATTTTGAAGAGCTTCTTGATGAGCCAAGATTTCTGCTCGAATCTGGGCATCATCGAACGCACTATTGGGAATTAGTAGTGATGTTTCATCAAGAGAACGGTCATAGCTAGTGCCGTCCCAATCGGGATACTTCGGCGTAATACTTACTGGTAACGGCACTTCTATCTCCTACTCTTGAGTATTGTTGGAATCTTCCGTATTTCTGTTGTCGGTGTTCTGGTTTATATCAGAAACACCGGCGATGTTTGTCCCCTTAGTTTGAGCCTCTGCGATTCGTGCTAAGCGTTCTGCATGTTGTTGAGCAGCCTTTGGAGCTTCAGTTTGGCCATCATAACCACGAGCAGTCGAAGCAGTCTCGGTAGTCACTAGACCACTAGCAAGATCCAATTGGATCTCTTTAGCATTACTACAAATGTAATTGGCTTTATCAATCTCTTGCAAGATTGTGTTCATTACATTCGAAGTAATCTGACCTCCAAGAACGGTAATCGCTGCCTTCTTGCTAAGTTCCTTAGCGAATGTACGACTAGGAGCCACTTCCTTAACTTGGTTGTATTCTTGAGCTTCTTGAATACGCTGAGCATCACTCTTGATCTGGTAGTTTTCTGGATACTTAACAAGGATTTCTTCCTTGCTTAAGCCTTCGTACTCACACCAAATCTCTGCAATGGCTCGCTCCATTCCTTCGACTTCAAGACCGATTGCTGAGAGTCCTGATTCAAGACCGATCATATCGACTCGTTTAGCTTCGGCACTGATTCGACTCGGAGACACGTTAGCAAGATTCAAATTCAAGAGCTGTCGCATGTCAGCTTTGATCTGGGCTTCCTTCTCCATACTAGCCTTAAGAGGCTCAGGGCTAGGATGGATGAACTCCGGTGGGTTGGCTCCCATAGGGTACTTACGCCCACGATTAGGGCCAGCCGCAACCGTGTCTGGTATGACTTTCTCTGCACCAGTCTCAGCATCAAACTCTATCTTCTGATTCTGGAAAGCATCTGCCTTCGCATCGTAAGGTTCTACGTAGAACGGAAAGTTACTATTCAGGATGTAATTGATGTCACTACTTTCAAGATTCAACAGAGCGATTTGATAATCTGCAATGTTATTCAATAGTGACTTTCCAATATCTCCCAAGATGAAAGGAATACGTGTCAGACTCAAGAGTGTGTTCGATTCCATCTTCTCAACAGGTACTTTGGTATTCGGAGCCATGTACTTCGACCACACTTGAACCTGAACGCCTTCTGTAGTCAACTTCAAGAAGCGAAATTTCTCGCTGTACTTATCGGGTAAGCCATACGAGTTTACACTAAGTTGGCTCTCTCTCAAGAGTACACTCAAGAAAACTTGCTCTCCGTCCATCATGAGTGTATCCCAACTCATGATATTTTCTGCTCGATACAAATAGACGTATGGACTAGGAGCCTTCTGAAACTCTGCAAGAGAGCTTACAGGACTGAAGTTAGGCATGTCTACATACACGCCTACCTTACCCATAGTCATAATTTCAGGGAGTACGTGCTGACCTATGAACGAATTCATGGAGTTACCTTTAAGGTCAACTCCACCACCCTTGCCATCGACTGCTCTGATATACGATTCTGACTTCGATGTTCTAGTAATGAGATTCATACGCTGAAAGATCGAGTTACGAATTTCATTAATCTCGCCTTCAGCAAATGCCGGGCAGTACGTAAGATCTCGACGATGTTTGAAGTCCTCTTCGTCTTCTCTCTTATTATACCTCTTGAGGTATCTCTCGACAAAATAGCGTCCACCTTGATAGGTCGCACGATACTTATCCCAATCTTGCAACCCATAGTCCGGGTGAACGCAACTAGTCAACATCTTTGTATACCTTATTTGAGAGTGCGAATGGCAGTGCTATCTCCGCGTAGTTACGAGCGTGAGCGTAGTGATCGTGTACACCATCTTGAGTAATGTAACGATACACTGTATTTCCTTGCGAGTCCTTAACAGGAATTCGCATAGGAACCATCAACTGTTGTACATAATCTCTTGGAAGATTGCTAGGTAGGAAGATACTTCCATTACGAAAGCGTCCAAGACTCTGATCTAACCAAGCCGTTCGGTTGACGCTTACTTGTATGTCATCTTCTCCAGCGAAAACGCTTCTTGAGGTCGCGTTGGAGTTGTACCGACATATTCGTACTCGTCCATAGAATCTTGCCGCGAATGAAGTTGCGGCACGAGTCTCTGGCATCGCATCGACGACTGCGAAATTGACGTTGTAACGGATCATAAGTTGATCCAATTGCTCGAAGTCGTCAAGCTCACCGGCCCAAATGAGTTTAGGAACGCTACGAGCGTTCCAATCAAGAGCGTTGGCTTTGCTTACGTCCCAATGGTCGATTTCGATATGGAGCTTTCTACCTACGTCACACCCAAGAGTAACGATGTTGCCCGGCTTGGCTGAGTCTACCATTGAGTAGCCTTTGATAAGGCTCTCAAATTTATCAAGAGTAAGCTTAGCCCCAGCTACGAGATGAGCTAGACCGAGCTTAGAGTTGAAGAATTCCTGCTCAGCAGTGATGTCCTTCATACTTTCAAGATACAGCTTAGCGATCTTCCACGGAGGCAACGCACAAGAGTACAGTTGACTAATGTGGAATCCACGAGTAAGCTGAGTGGTATTTGCTGGCACCCACTCATTATTCTTGAATATCTCTGATTTCGCCTCATGAGGTATGACAGCCTTACACTCATGGCAAATTAGGTGACTCTTATGGATGTCGATGCTTTCTGGATCGTCGCTAGTAATTACCAACGACTCCGGGAACTTCAAGAGTATCATTCGGCTGCAAGAGGGACAACGAAAATGGAATTCTTCTTTCGTTGACTTCTCAAATACAGCATTGATCCCGGTTCCCGGAGCCATTGGCGTGCTTACTTTCCAGTCTGTACGTACAGACTGGCCCGACATACGTTCTTCAGCAAGTTTCGTATTGCTACGGTCGTGTTCCTCAAATTCGTCAAACAACAGCAAGCTTGCTGGAACAGACTTCAAACCGGCTCGTGTATTGCTCCCACGGATGTATAAGTTAGCGAGTCCAGCCATCTTGTGGCCGACGTTGCTTACTCCACGGAACATATTCTTGAGGTGCGGACTGCTTTCGATGGCAGGATTAAACGCACGGTTAGTGAAGTCGCTCGCATCTGGACGAAAGTTAGGAAGGACATACAATACGTTGCGTTCAAGAACGTCCAAAGTGTAGAAAGCGAGATTGATCAATGTCTCTGAATAGCCCATTTGGGCAGCTTTCTGTCCTACATTTGTTTCTGCTTTGCTCAAGTGCATTTCTTTGAGCCAAGGGTGGTGGTCAAATGACCACAGACCCTTGTAATCGCCACTCATCATTCTGTATTGCGTAGCCCAACGAGCAGGGTCAACAACTCCTGCTCTTGTGAGCCTCAGTTTGAACCTACTCGCCATTTCCTGCTGTAACGAGTTCATAAATCTCTGCACCTAAAAGAGCCAACGTGTCTGGATCAGTCACGTACTTAAGAATAACGACAATGATCTTATCGACTAGCTCGAAAAGAGTAGTGCGATCAATCAATTCTCCGTTCTTCTCTTGTAGTTTCTGACTACCTTCCATCAAATTCTTGATCGTGTTGGCGAGACTTTGAATCTTGTCAGCATACAGGATCACGTCACTATCTTGTTGGATCTGATTTATGACCTTTTCAAGAGTGACACGGACGAGTACCACTTCTTCAATGAGACTCTTAAGTCTTGGACTCTTGAGTAACAACTCACCTTTACCGGCAAACGCACCCTTAAGAGTATAATTTCTTAAGGTTGCGTTCTTTTCGGCTTTCTCCATAGATGAAGTACTATGGAGTGTACAATAGGAGGAGCCGGTCGTCTTTCTGTAAATGCAAGGGCCATTACCAAGGTTCGCTTGACAAACGTCTGGATGACCGGAACCTACTCTTTCCATTATTTCCGAGCCTTCAAGAATTCAAGAATGATTGGAACTAGCTGAATAATCAACGAGATTACTGCAGCACCTGACTTGGCAGGTTCGGCTTGAGCAACCTTGCATTGCAAGGCCAGTTCTTCAAGAGCTTCATCTAGGCCCGGCTCATCCATCTTCAGGTTGAAGGCCAAGATCTCCGCTAGGTTAGCATAGATGCTACCTACGGCGTCCAGAACGGCTTTAACGCTGTCTGACTCAAAAGTCGGAGCCTTCAAGAAGGCTAGAATCGTTTTGATACTATCGAGCATGTGTTTACTCACTTGTTTTGGAAATTGCTGCACGGACGGCAGCGTCTTTGGCTTCAAGAAGTTTTCGTAAAGTTACTGTACGTTCAGCATTGCGAGGCAAGATTACAGCCATGTTTTCTGCTAGTTCGCAGAATGGCTTGCTCACCGCAGCTAGCTCTGGAGGTAAGTGCTTGTAGGTGAAGAACTGAAGGATGTTCTCACTCATTTTGTGCACACTCCATTGGCACATGAAGGCATTGTTTTGTAAACAAGTTCAGGTGCCACTACTACTTTAGGTGGGTTTACTTTGGGTAGCTCTACTTGAATTGGCTTACCTTTAAGCCAAGCCTTCAATCGCGGAAATCGGTCACCAGCTTGTACAGTCGTACTCAAGAGTACGATTAAAAGTAAGGCTTTCATCCTGTTATTCCTTTCATCCAACAGAAGGCCGTCATTAGCCATTCTGGTTTGTAGGTTGCGATGGCACTAAGAGCCATGAGTGTGTCTACCTTACCAAGCAAATATGGAGAGAGTGTACCTTTCCAAGCTTTGAATGTGTCGTAGATACTCGTAAGTTTCTTTGCTACGACCTCTCGTTTAGCAGCTGTATTGAGAATCTTTTCGTTCTTCTCAGACAGCTTCACCACACGTTGCAGTACAATTGCAGATTCAAGATTGCTTAACTTACGAGCTGTTGTTTCTTTATCCGCTTTAGAAGCAGCGGCTTCAAGAGCTTCACCCGTCGAGTTTGCTTTCCGTTCCGCAGACACGGCTAACCATGTCGCAGCACTAGCAATAGCCTTGAGAAACATTGCGAGCAATCCGTACACGAGCATGAACATACGCATTCTCCGGTTAGTGACTCCAGTCTAACTTACGCACGGGGTAACCACGGTACTGACTACAAGTGAAAGAGTCTCTCTGACCAAGCATAAGGTTGACTGTATCGGCATCTACCCACCATGAACACGGTGGCAACTCCGTATCACCCATTGGGCCAGTGACCATACTATGTGGCCACTGGTTGGCACACAAGAGGCCCGGACGACTACCCATTTGACCTGCAATGAACGTCATGCAGTGTGCCCAAGAGCCTCCACGTTGAGCGAAACCTTTTGAGTCTCGAATCGTTTGGCCTTGGTGATTGTTCTCGAAGCCGACATTACTACAAACAGCGATGGTACGCCCACTTTGTAGGTGCCACATTGCCTGTGCGAAGGTGGTCACCATCGTCACATCTTGAATCGGGTGCTTCATCACTTCGGGCTTCACCACTGATGGTGAGCCGTTCTGACCCCAATTTCGTGCACGCTGACCACTATACTCAGGAGTAAGCCCAAGAC
>JAULBU010051893.1:0-12715 GCA_032358235.1 Odonthalia washingtoniensis | reverse complement strand
TGGGGGTGACGTCAGCTCGTAGCGCCACTAGGCGCGCGCTCCGGGTAGGTTTGTGGCAGCGACGCCTGCTTTGAAAGAACCCAGTCCACAGAGGCATATCGACGCCCTGCTGGTCATGGTTGTCGATGAAAATCGATAGACACGATTCGTGCCAAGAGAGCGGACCAGGAGGATATGGCTCGATCAGAGATGGCTACGGCACGAGAAAAAGAGGTGAGGGTATGGGTATGGTAGATAGATGATGCATGGACAGGAAGAGTCAGTAAAGGGAAGGGTCAGTAAGGAGAGATGGTTAACGGGTTAGTAAAAGCGTAAATGAAGACATGAAGGCACATGACAGAAGTTAGAAGAAGGAGAACATGATGGCAGGTGATGAGGGATGCTGAATTGTTAAAAGATGATGACAGGATTTTCATAGTCCAAGGATAACGAAGTATTGGGATTGGCTAAGACAAGAGTATGTTTGGGATTATCGAAGGTTTGGGATCGTTCAAGGATCATTGCAAGATGTGATGTTCGAGATACGGGGATTATTAAAGGGATCGGGGTTGTCCAGGAATTAATTGAGAGGAGCTGATGATTGGCATGAAAGCCAAAATCATGGCTATGAAAAAGAAATAGGGAGATGGTGACGACGATACCAGGTATGAAGCAAAAGGCGCGGAAGAGACGTATGGGTAGGAGAGTGAGGAAGGGCAAGAAAGGGGAAGAAACCGAAAATTCTATGGGTAGTAAACGATGCAGTGGGAGTAACTGTAAGAAGTGATAGGTCAAATCTCAATTTGAATACACGCGGATACCGCACATAATTCAAATGCTACACTACAGTAAATGACGACACGGGTGTACAGTATACACACGAGGTTGGAAATGGTATTGTAGCCAAGAAGGATATTGTAAGTCAAGAAACGGTACTGTATTCAATAATCGGTTCAATGTTGTCTAACACGTGTTTACGAAATGGAAGAAAACGATTCCTACTTACCTCCACTATTTACAATAGAACTCTCATAGACGCGGATGTCGATGTCTACTCCAAATCTAATCTGGGTTATCTATCAAAACGATTAGTTTATTGATAAGTCTAGCTTCGATAAAGGCTATGACAAACTATGTGATATAACCTGTGGCCATTCACTTAATGTGAATAAAGAGGGTAATAGTCGTCCAAAATGTAATCGTACCGGTCAGATAAATGCACTCGATAGTGTGATAATGACAAGCAAGTAGACAGCTATGTTGTACTTTATGCACTTAGTGAATTTCTAATTATATACGCTAGTATCGACCAATTTATTTGATACGTTTTAGTATCTCTGCTTTAATCTAGGCCGGGAGGTGTGGTTATTACCTCCCGAGAAGTCCCGAGGTTATACAGTTCCCAAACTGACTGCTAGGTTACCCTTGCGCTATGCGCGAATGGTTTGTCCGGGACAGGTGTAATGGTTCGGTGGCCGTTCGAAACGTCTTCGTAACTTGTACCTGCGTATCTGGGTTCTGCAAAATTCGTTAGGTAAATCTTAAATGTAAAGCTTTTTCTTTATTAACTTCCTCGCTCTGGTTACGATGGTATGTATAATACATAAATCAATTCAATTTTGGATCAGGGACCGAGCTACACGTGTAGTACAAATCTACTTTAGAGATTGGCAAAAATATTGAAAGTCGAATCTCTAATTTTAACACGTGTGTCATATCGCTTCATTCGATAGTTGAATAAGCGGTTAATCCTTCTCAGCATAAAAGTCAGAATACTGTATTTTGTACAAATCATTTTGCTGAGTAATGGTGTATTTTTAGTATTGTTTTCAGTGTCAATAAGATCATTTTCATTACCCTTATTACCTATCCTTGTGTCATGTTTGGGGTTTTACACTCTTCGTGTGCCACTGCCTCATCATCATCCGCTTGAGAATCTATCCCTCTCCTTCGAGCATCCATCTCCTCCGAGCATCCTCCCCTACTTCAAGTTTCATCCTCCGCTTCTCGCCGTCGTCATCCGTTGTTCTCCGTCCTCCATTCTGTATTCCACTTTTCTCACTTCTAGTCATCACTCCGCCATCATCAGACGTCGCACTTCACCGTGATCTCTCTACCATCATCCCACGTTCCACTTTCACCGTCATCCCACGTCTCTCTTCACCGTCATCCCACGCTAATTCGCACGAATGAAATGCTCAATTTTGGCCATATCGACATTCCGAGCTTTCTCTTTCGTCCGAAAATGCCCAAGCTTGGGGTTTCAACTTGAATGTGTTCGTTTCCATGGTGGAGTATAATGGTGATGTTGTGGTAAGTACCGGTTTAGTGAGCGAGTATGCAAGGTTGTTCGTACCGCATATCCAGACGATGCGGTCTAATTCACCGAGGTCGTAACTTTCCCTGAGTGGTAATACTTCTATCTGGAGGCGTCGCTCGGCCGTTTTTCCGTCCTTACCCACGATATTAAAGACGGTATTTCTATCAATAATCGCTCCAATTATCATGTTCCTGCCCAATATTTACTCTACCAAGTCTTTATTCAGAAAAACAAAATCAAAGCCAAGAGCCAAGGCTTGTAATTCGGCTACCATTGCGCTTTGTTCCATTCTCTGGCAACGGTTACTGCCGTATTGGAGAATGTTGTAGCGGTCGTGCTTATTCGCCATGAAGATTACATATCCTAACTGACTTTTAATTCCCTCCATATTAGCAAAGGACGCGTCGGTCAACAGCACGATTCTTACTGAGTCGATATCTAACGGTACGTAATTTTAGACTTGTGTTTTAGTGTGTCTGAGGTATTTTGTGGCTTTGGTTACAGATTTGAAATCAGATTTTGTTGAAGGAGTATTCCAGGTGCAATCAGCTGTACTGTAGCGCATATATTAGGCCTCGTGTTGCCGCCAATGTATTGTGCTGATACCCGTTGGCTGCTGAAGGCTTTTTTTGTGCCTGTGAAGGTGAGGTTATCGATCTTATCGGATTGTGACATAGTATAGGTATTATTATGATTGTGCGATATTATTATTCCATTGAAGTAAATTGGATTTCTGGTAATCAATGTCCGTAGTTTACATCGAAATACCTTCAACTAAGTTTCTTCTAGACACAGGAAATCTGCTGTACCAAAGCGGAGCGAATCATCCATCTGCAAAATAATGAGTCCATCTAGTTGGGAACCTTTTCGTTTTAGTAGCACATATGGGTCTGAGGTTTCTATTTTCATTCCAAGCTTGTCCAAATGATGGATGAGGTATGTGAGATACCAATGGAGAACTGACTCCGGTATCCTATATAGTGGGTAAACTACCTCAATAATAAATCCGGGTGGTAGGCCGAGCTCGGGTGGTGTTCGAATATATATGTCTCTTTCAAAATTTTTGTTCGATTGGACATACGTCTGCGTGATGTCGCGGGTATATAATTTCAATTCTGGTAATGATGCAACCAGTGACAAGGCGATTATTTGGGAGAATCACCGAACGGTTGGGGCCATTGCTGCGATGTATGTGGCGTCCTCTTCGGAAGAATTTTGCGCGACTAGTCTACTCTTCTTCTTCAATTCTTCACCAACTATTTTCAACTCGTCGATGAATCTACTACCAAAAATGAACGATGAACCCATGATGTCAGATTCATGCATTGGGATGAAAGTTTCATCCTTCAAAAGACCGTCGAGCTCGATTTTCCCCGAGTTCATGAATGCCTTGTCCTCTGAGGAACCCATTTTGACTCTCACCTTTTGAGCCTCAGTTCCAAGATCCAGCTCGTCTTCATCATCCATCGTCAGTCTCACTCCAACATCTGGTGGCTCTACTTCATCCTGTACTGGTATTGGATTAACGCTCTGCTTTACGAACGTGCTGCGGAAGATGCGTCTTTCACTTTCCAATTGCACTACCACAGTTTCACCTTCACTTGAAATATAACGGAATAGGCCTTCCCATTTAATGGACGTAGAACGATATACGAGTACTGGTAATACTGACGGTAGCTCCCTCAGACGTGATGAGTGTACCTGCAAATTCGCACTTATGGAGTGTATTAGTGCAAAGAAAATTATTCTCTTAGCTTATTCTCATTGGATTGTTCGTTTCGCGTCTTTAATTGACTTTTGTCTTTGGGTCTGGTTAGGTGATGGGCTCGTTCTCGTCGGTCTTGGCAGTGCATCAAACACGAGAATATTGGAACATAAACCTTCTGGTTCAATGGTCGCTTTCGTGGCGTACAAAGCCATCTGCAAACATTCTGCGTCTTTTCCCTCCTTATTTTCCAATGTCTGTCTCAGTTTACTATGTTAGGAGTGCAATGGAGCGTGATATAGCTCAACTAGTCATATAGGGACGGGGTTCTCTATCGGGGCTTCTTCAAGCGTGATACCAGAGGCTTAGTTGTTACTCCTCATTTTGGCAAAAATGTATGAAGAGCTTTTATCGACAAACAACAAGTATGGTGGACCTAAGTAAGTGTTTATCCAACGCCTTTCGATGCTTTTCCAAATTTCTCCTGCGATATGATTCTTTAAGAAACATGCTGCTTGGAAGTGGGTCCATTCATCTACCATGTGAAGGACTGGAAGTGCATCGATAAACATGGTATAGATGATGACTCGATGGTTGAATTGAAATTTAGCGGTGCCTACGGTAAGTATGAATATTCTTGTTGCCTTCGAGTTTTGCTAAAGAATGTACAATCGTTTATTATCTTCTGTAACTCTCTTATCACCCCATTCTGTAACTCATCCATTTTGGATCTCCTAAATAGGTTGTACGTGCCCTTGACGGAAGGGTGGCCGAACCCTTTACGTATTTGTCCTAGGTCACCTTCTGTATACGAGACATACGGTGCATCATCGGCCGACCATTCGTATACATAGAAATAGTTATATAACTTCAGTGGTTCTTTTGATGAACCGATGTGCAGGTATCACCCTTGCAAAATGATGTATAGACCATTGAAAATCATGTCTCTTTTACTCAACAAGCTTAGACAGTTCTTCTTCTTGATTGCACCATCCACGTCAATGATCAGACTAAGTCTGTTAAATGAGATCTGAATTGTGGCTTCACCCATGATTTCACCAAATACACCTATTCCTCTCAAGCCATTTTTCTCTGGTGGTCGGATTTGCACCCTTCTCCCGAATTCTTCTTGGTACAATAGGTATTTTTATTGGCTCATGACTGATCGTCGATTGGCAGCGGTGTCTATGGTGATTCCTTTTAAACTCCATTTCACATCTTCTATGATCGACTTGTACATAGCGGCCACCGAGATCTCCATATATCCTTTGAAAGTTCTATGCAGGTATGCATTATTACATAGAGAAGTTTCAATCTTCAATGCTTCCTCCATCCTCATATTTACTTTTTCTGCATTCATTTATTCAACAGCTTCGTCTGCCCATCGATTATCTTCTCCATCTGACTCCTCATCTTGCGAGGTAACCATATTGACTACACTGGCAAGATCTTCAATGTTCAAGAGGGTTTTGGAGTATTTAGCCTTTAATTCGGTTATGGCGTCATCAACGTCTTATTTTCTGCGTTTGATTGAAGCTCTATGATCCCTTCGGCAGACGAAACATCCCTTGATGCCCCTCACCCATTATGGACTTTATTTTCTACCGTATGGTGTTATGATGACTTGGTTTGTTGAATTTGACCATGGATTTTTCGTGGTTCTTCTAGCTTCACAATCAAATGTTTTTCCAAGAGAATAGTTTTCACTTTCATCATCATCATTGTAGATAATCGCATAGGCGGTACTGCTCCCTGCTGAGTTTTTCTTGTCGTCCAATTGATTCGCTACTCTATTTACTGCCTGAAAACTGGTCTTTGGCATACAGTCACGAAGTGTGGTTTGAATGGACGGAATTTCTTCGGCAGTGAGAGGTCTGTCTCTAATAAATCTATCGTTGTGGTGGATTGAATCTAACTAGTTTTGTAACGAATTCAACCAAGCGACAAAGTTTCTAAACACATTGACCTCTGAGTTCGTCGGATCTTCTGCCATCGCCTTTGAGAGCGTCATTGTTTGCAAAGTGGTAAGGATGCAAGACTTTTTGTCAGCGCTTTTATACCAACTTTTCAGCTGGTCAACAACTTCTTCATATCTGGTACAGTCCCTAATGTTTGCTGCATAATAACTTAAATCATCTCCCTTCAGCATGACGAGATTGCTCATAAATGTTTTATCGTTGGTGACCTCGCACATTTCTGCTGGCATGTCAAGGACAATTATGGTATTGCCCATATCCTCGTCCTAGTTACCTCCAAAAGCTGTTTTATTGGTTGCAAAATCCCTCATTAGGCCGTAAATTCCGAGTCTTTTCCTACTTTGTTGTTGATTATAGTCTTCGTACAACCCCCTCTTGCCTCTGTCTTCGTTATGGCCTCTAGACCTTCTCACTTCTGAGCTAGTGTCCCTCCTCCTTTTCTTGGGATCGTCATCATCGTCGCTAGCAGATCCGTCTCCGGGTTGACGTGGTGGAGCTTCCGGGATCACTTTTTCTTTATAGTTACTTGTTTGTTGATCACAGTGTTTCCTTCTTTCCGATGGTATGTTACTCCTTAGGTCGGGATGGACAGAATGCCGGTTTTATCAAGGTATCGATACTCCGAGGTATGCCTTGTAATATGGTTATGATTTTGTTCCTTCCGAATCTCTTTTACTGCCTTTAACATCCTTTCGGATTCCTCTGTCTTGTTTTCAGCTTCCATAGCTATAAGTTTACCCTTCTGTCTCGGCTCTCTTCCTCTCATACTCCTTACGGGTCGATTCTATTTATTCTTCCTTCTTCTTCTCCACCCTCTTTTATTTCTCTGATTCAAGATTAGACTTTAAATCATCGATGATCTTCTTCTGGGCTCTTTGATCCTCCATCTTTCTTCCATTTTGCTTTACCTCTCTTTCCCTTTTCTTCCTATGGATCCTTTGATCCTTTTCTTCATACCAGTTCGGGGGTTTTTCATAGTACAGGACATCAATGATGAGTTGTGTTTTGTGGATTAGACTCCCTGAAGCTAGATATATCCCGTTCTCCTCCAAGAGCTTGTACCATTTCAAGATGGTATTCCCATCCCAAAGCTTCATCGTTTGTGGTCTAAAAGCAGTGATGAAGTCATACCACAGCTTGTTTCCTTCCATCCCTAATTCCTTGTATCCATCGTACATATTCTCGGTGTACTCTAAGATATTTTAATAGTTCCATTTTCCCTCTTTTCTGTAGTTTTTCAGGATGGGCTCCGGGTCATCTGATACGTTGGGGTATACCGAGAAGTCGCCGTCCTCGATTATTTGTTCTGTTGTCTGTTGTGGCGGTCGGGTTTTTGGATCCTCTGCTTCAATTTCTGGTGGTTTCTATGGGAAAGATGTAGCTTCCAGTTCTTCATCTACATCATCAAGTTGGTTGTCCTTCTCTTCTGTGCCTTCTTGTCCCCCTTTCGGTTGGACCTTGTCCTTAATTCCTTCGGGGAACATTGGATCTTTACCACCCTTCCAGAGTGACCTTCTCAGTTCTTCACCTCCCATCTGGGCTCTGTGCATTTTTGAAGAGTTTCCCTTCGATTAGGAACCATTAGTCATCCTTTATATAAAGTTTAAACTGACGATGTATACTGCAAATCGAACCTGGGTAATCTATCAAAACAATTAGTTTATTAAAAGGTCCAGCTGCGATACCGATTATGGCAATCTATTTGATATAACCTGAGGCCTTTCAGTTAATGTGAATAAAGAGGATAATAGTCGCTCAAAAGGTAAACGTAGCGGTCAGATAAATGCACTCGATAGTGTGATAATAATAAGCAACTAGTCAGCAATTTTGTGCTTTATGAACTTAGCGAATGTCTAATTGTTAAAGTACACGCAGGTCACATTCCAGCCTTTGTTTCACAGGTGTACCGTTTAAACATCCAGCCACAATATTTATGGCTCACCTCCTTTGGAATCAAGGGTCACTCACAGGTAACCCTCTCATCCAACAAGACTACAGTACAAGTTACTACAAGCTTCCGCCATCTTGACTTACAATCTGTTATTCAGGCTTTACATTCCTATTTTGCTATAAGAATTCCACCTGCTCCCTTCCCTTCTCACCCCTTCTACTTTCTCTCACCTTTTACTTTTTATCTACTAAACTAATCAACAATCGTGGATGACGCTCAAGAGATAAACCACGAACCTATAATCGACGAACTGACCACATTCAATACACACTTCTCCAAATAGGAGACACTTTACCAAAAGATGCTGATGAAGACAACGAAATAGACTAATCCATCCTCAAATCCCAGACCTCAAACATACTCTACATGTCCTCGGCCGCTTATTGAACCCCTTCCTGCAATTTTCCCATCAACATTATGGTATCAACTGCATCTCACTGGGATTCGATAAATGAAATAATTGATGGCAACAACGTAGATTTAAAAACGAACCCTAACCTCAGACAAAACAACTACATCCCAGATTTCTGCGTAGAAAGCGGTGTACCACGCAGAGTAATTGGGCAACGTTCACTATCCAAGATTGAAAGCCACTTTAGTTTACAATCTGCCACATGACCACCTTCAAAGCTCAAATTTAGATTCGGAGGCCAAGTTTATGATTCTCAAGGAAAATTTGACTTCATGCTCACGACACCATCATCAATGGAAAACATTGTGATAACCTTGGACATTGTTGACGTTGATGTTCCCCCTAACAGGTCTAAAAATCCTTGACAAGCAGGAACTAATGATCGACAACATCAACAATAAGTTGGCTCGCCGAAAGAAGTTCTAAACCAACGGCAAGATCTGTTACCTGAAACAGTGTTTTGTTCAACTATACAGAAACCCATCGTCCCACTTGCATACATTGCTTCATCCAGTCAACAACATTCAAATCAACTTCAACAAAGGTGAATTGACTCGAATGCACCGCCATTGTTTTCATTCTACTCCCATAAAACTTTTCAACCTTCTAAGACGTACTCACCCGTCCGAGGCCGACGCGCAGACACCAGCCATATTGAACGACATCATTTCAATATGCGACCCTTGCTAAAGGGTGTATTCCGACCCTCTACGCTTCAAGGTATCTTTTAGATCAGACTCTGAAAGGTTCAACGAGCGAGTCTACCTTGACAGTTTTTACATCTCAATCAAGAAGGCCAAACATGTAATCTTTCATATTATTGACGAGAGCACACGATTCAGTGCTGCCTCTCGGCGCCTGAAAATGAACACCACTACCGTTTCGGCATCCCTCACTGAATGTTGGACCGCGATCTACACCGGACTACCTAACCGCATTATTGTAGATCAAGGGTTCAATTTTGGAGACTCATTTATACGCTTGGCTTCGCTAGATGGAATTAAAGTCGAAAATACAGGCATTGAAACTGACAATGGTATGAAGATTTGTGAGCGATATGATGAACCAATCCGAACGACGATACGCAAGACAATTACTCTACGGCCTAAACCAGACTTCGATTTAGTTCTGACACTATCGCTAAAAACCGTAAACCACACGGTAGGGCCTGACGGTTTGGTCCAATCGGCTCTCCTCTTTGGAGAATATCCCAGGATAAATATGCAAAGGGAATTTGGTCAACGTCCCACAACGGATGAAAGCGGAGAATCTCTGTACTAATTAGAAACAATATGCGCTCACATATTGACAAGATGCGAATAAAAAGGGCACTTAGTCAAAATGTTTCCAAGGAAACGGACGCTGTTTATGAACCTGGTAATTAGAGTTTAGTTTGGAGAGAAAGGGCATACCAATAAAATTGGCAAATACCTAGGGCCGTTCAAAGTTGCATCATCAGATTGAGTATCAAAATTGGTATTCATTCATGACGTCCCCAATTCCAAGCCGGGTCCTTACTCCATCGCTCATTTCAAGCCATATCATTCGCCAAGTTTCCTTTCAACCTCCTCTTTCAACTAATTAAATGACTCCTTCTTCTCCGAATGCACGCTTCCGATTGAATAATACATCTTCTTCATCGAAATTCTTACACTCAGTGACCTGAGAGAAACCACACCATAGATGATGCGCACAAGGCAAGAGGAGACGAAGAATTTGATTGAGCGGGGAACTTTCGAAGTAGTTCTAAAAGAAGAAATCCCGCCCAACGCGAACATAGTTCCTGGCAGATTTGTCTTAGCCTTAAAACCTACCATCGACGGCAAAGTGATACACAAAGATCGATTCGTAATAGCCGGGCACGGGGACAAGTTGAAACAATTTATGGTACATAGTATCCAGAAACTACAAACTTCCTCAACTCGCCTTCCGTTAGCGCTCGAAACCTTCTCCGGCTTGAACATGTGGACAGCGGACGTGACACAGGCTTACTTACAATCAACAATACCCTTATTCCGCAACCTTTTTCTAAACTCCCCAGTCCCACAATTACGACTTAATGCCTATGAGTTTATAAAGATCTTGCAGCCGCTTTTTGGTTTCTCAGAATGTGGAAACCTATGGTTCCACTCTCTGAAGCAACATCTCCATCTAAACCTTAAAATGGGAAGCATACACTCCAACTCTTCTCTATACTTTATATTGAACAATGATCAAGTAGCTGGCATCAGTGGAACATATGTGGAAGACTTTCTTCGGGCAGGTAACCAATAATTAAAGAGCCCATCTTCCGCAACTGAGAAACAGTTCGGCATGAAACCGCCCACGCTTCTCCCTTGCGATTTCAGTCGTTTTCGTCTCCACTACAATCAACAAAACGTGGTGCAGCAAACTCAGCGCCATTATGTTCATAAGCTGAAACACCTGTACCAGGACGCTTCTTTCACATCCTTTTGATAGATGAGAATGCTTCTTGCTTGACTTTCGCACACAAGACCCGACCGCCTATTTGAAATTTCAAGACTCGCTCAAGTGACAGAAAAATCATTTCTTACATTTAAATCTACTGACGTTAAACACCTCAATTCCGCAACAAAATATGCGAAACGTCACGACATTGCGATCATGTTTTCCAAACTCGCCCTGGTAACCTTAAATCTTATCGTTTAACCAGATGCTTCTTTCTCCAATAATGAAGATTTATCTTCACTATTGGGTTTCATTATATTAGCAACCGACTCGTCTCATCAAGTGCTACCTTTGATATTTAGATCTAACAAATCTAAGAGACTGTGCAGATCGGCTATGGCTGGCAAAGTCATAGCATTCTCAAATGTCTTCGACACTTCGTTTACCCTCTCAACCAAAATTGGTCGATTAACGAAGCGAAAAATTAATCTCGATCTATTTACCGACTCCAACTCCCTTTTTCATGTAATATCGGAAGGGAGCCGAATGTCGGAAAAAGACTAATGTTGGATATTGAAGAAGCTAAAAATGGATTTAGATCTCAAGAAATCTCCAACATCGGCCTCGTCTGCTCCCCAGCCAACCTATCCGACAGCTTTACCAAAGAGATGGTACATGCTGCCATGGGAGAGATTCTATCAACCACAACCCACATCCCACAACACACGCATTGGATCATTCATCACTCGTCAAAGGATTGATAGACCCTTTTCCAAATTGTTCACTTCAGAGATCACATATTATACCCTATATATATATACTAACATTTCCCTACATATATCATCAACATTTGCCTCTACATTATATACCCAGATGGTACCAATTTCGATATAGAATCCTATCGAACTTCCGCCATATCCATCCTCAACTCTAATAACTTCCACCCTCGCAATCCTCGGCAATATACATCCATTTTGTATTTATATCAAATCAAAACACCTGGTTCAGTCTTTCAGCCATCACATTCTCCATGAACATGTAAAATGTTTCTAATAATAGTATTATTGATTACAGGAGTATCTTCCGACTTTTCTCCATATTGGCCCCATACAATAGTATTAATCATCATAGGATGATCTTCGGCCTTTTTTAACAATACTGGTCTGACACAATGGTATTATTGATCACATTATTATCTTCGACCTATTTCATTATATTAGTGTAATACGGAACATTTAGCCATAATGGTTTTAATACATATTTTTATGGATAGAAAGGTGCAGACACCTGAATCAGGGGGCCTGTTGAAGTAAACGCAGGTCACATTTCAGCCTTTACTTCACAAGTATACCGTTGAAACATCCTGCCACAATATTTATGGCTCACCTCCTTTGGCATCAAAGGTCACTCACAGGTAACCCTCTCAGCCAACAAGACTACAGTACACGTTACTATAGGCTTCCGCCATAGAAAGCTACAATCTGTTATTCAGGCTTTACATTCCTATTTTGCTATAAGAATTCCACCTGCTCCTTTCCCTTTTTACCCCTTCTCCTTTCTCTTACCTTTTACTTTTCAACTACCAAACTTTCAGTGTATATAATTGACTCCGGAGAGGTATTGATACATAGCCTACTAAGCAAGCCAATCCGTATTCATACGGTTCCTTGTCCTCGTCTTCCTCGCCCGTCTGTTCTCCTTAGTTCTACGTTACTCGTCCTTCTCGCCTGTACTGTCCTCATTAGCCCTACGTTACTCTAACCCTCCTCGTTTACCCCTATTGCCAAATACACATCATTGTAAGACAGCCCCTCTTCTGTAACTCCATAGCTGCATAATACAGTACTGCATCCACACACAGAGTCACTCTTCCAAGACCTACATAACTTACACACGTAAAAACGTGGCAGAATAATCTCCAAGTAGTTGACTGTACAATGAACTGTACACCGCTTGTCGTCTT
>JAULBU010051882.1:0-12715 GCA_032358235.1 Odonthalia washingtoniensis | reverse complement strand
TTGCATCGTCTTTAACATCATGGTAATAATGTGAGCCATACGTAGTCTAATTCTAAAGCTGTCCATTTTCATTGCAAATTATAGTATAAAATTTTGCAGATAGGCTACCATTTTCGAAACTCAACGCTCTCAAAAAAACGTGCAGTCAAATTGTAATATCGGAATCAATAACTAACAAATTGACTGTAGTAGTGATAATTTCACAAAGAACTTGAACCTTATTGACTGTATAAAACATGTTACTTCTTTGATACCAGGATACACTAATAAATAAAAACAAGACCGGGGGAAGGTAGAAATGAGTTGAACATCTGTTCAATTTTAACACCACCAATTTCATATATTTCATTTAACCATTCACTTCCTTTCCAGACAATTCCTCACAATTGCAGCTGTAATCTCTTTACAGTATTCAACTGACGGTACTTGCTTTAGAATAATCTCGCATCAAAGTCAGCGTTTCAGATGATGTTAATATCTTCTTCCACCTCCTTACTTACAAGAAAAGATTCTATGATACTTAAAGATACAGCCAACGACTTTTTTAGCACAGCAGCTTTGCTCTTGTCCATTTCATGTCTTATTTACGTTAATGACGATACGGATTTAGCTATAGTTCCCCTACTACTAGCAGGCTTTCCGCATCCATAATGTTGTCCATCGGAACCGTCCATAATTTTAAAAGATGTTTCTATTGAATTTACTGTTGAATTATTCCGTTTAATGCTACAGATGTGTTCTGTGACGGCAAGAATTGGGTAAATAGGTGCAAATTTTTGCTCCATTAAAAATTATCACACGACACAATAATTACATAAACTACTGAAATATATTTCGTACATTGCTTATATATTTCAGATCTAGTATCATACATCATGATGTATCCATCTTTTGCATGTCATGCATCTGTATCCCCATTCCTAGTTTTTAAGACCACATACTTGTTGTGTTTTCTGAGAGATTTTGAGGACACCACACCATTTCATTGAGAGCATACACGTGACAGAACGCTTATGTCCACATTTAACTTTTTTAATTGCTTTATTTTCGGATTATGTAATTTTTTTATTATTTTCTGTCGTATGTTTTCTTGATTTTATATTAAAAATATATATATTGGAAGTTTTAATGACAATAGTATTTTTTTCGATTTCTCAACATTTTTCAGATCTGCCGTTACCATAATTCAGTGCGAGAAATGCCGTTGTGTGTTCCATTTTTAGTTATTAAAATTTCAACTAATCAGCCATTTATGAGCCGTTTTCATACAATTCCACTACCTACTTTTCCCCCATGCGCACACATTTCCATCAACCCGTCAAAAGTATAAGCGATCAATTTGCAACGATGATCCCAACACGATGAAAGTTCATTCATTCTGATAATTCAACAGTGACTCGTACATGTCAGTTGCTATCTCGATGAACTTATTGCATGAGTCAACTTTTTTGCACAGGTAACTATTCATTAAGTATTATTTCATTCAAACATTTTAGTACAACTCTATTCATATTTGTTAACTTTCCTTTACCTTTACTTCCTCTTCTGATTTTCGTTTACAGGTTGCTTCTCATCTTCAACTAGCCTGGTTCAGGTAAACAGGTATGTTTGAATTCTTCTTCCATTTATGGTTTCATCCTCCAAAATCCCATGTCCTGGCCTTTTCATATTCAATTTTCTAACTTCTGTTGTATTCTTTATATTTTTACTGCCAGTTTTATATGTGTGCAGTTCAATATGTTTTACATGTTCGGTGAAAGGTTGGGTATGAACCAAAAAAGAAAGATTTATACAGATTGTATATACATGATATATTGATATATACTTATTGGATGCGTTTCTTGGTCGTTGCTTATGGTGATTCTCATTCTTCTTTTAATGCATAGTTTCTACTTTCTTTCACTTTTCCTTGTTTCATACAATTTTTCATAGCACCATCTCTATCACGTTTTTCATTATTACATTTCCTTGTTATTTTGCTTTTCTCATATTTTTATCAAATTGGTCGATTTGATATCGTATGACATTTCAAATAATAAAAATATTAATATCGTGTATAACATAATTGGTATACATGTAATGCAATGTATATTGCCATTATTCTATATATCATTCCCATATGCCATCATATCATTCCTACATATAACAGTGTACATCATAAATCGCAATAACCATCCATTTTCACATTCATGAAATGAGTATAAAATGGATGAACCATTGACTATTGCATACGGTATATGAATTAATTAATGTAGTTTTCATACGGCTGTTGATGGTTTTGAGGTATATGATGAAGAAGGAAATATCATATATTGTCAGCAACAAAATGTAAGAATAATTAATACGCCATAATGTCTCCCTGACAGCGTGGAGTTCCTTTTTATCATCAGTGGAGAACTGTGCATTAAAAAGTCTTCCCACTGTTAGAAAATAGGAAAGAGAACTTCTAGCACATGTTTTAATTGAAAACTATGTCTTTGACCTCTCAGAGAAGGTTTAAAGGAATAGTACGAAACGCGGCACAATCAGATCATCTACTTGTCATCGGATAAGTTCAAAACAATCTAATCTTCCACTGGAACGAGGTCTGGTGAGTGTACACTTCTATCAGCACTGGAAATGATTGAAAAATTACATGTTGGAGACACTAACATAGTTCAAAAACGTTTAATCGCTTTATATCATATCAATTTGGCCAGTTCTATCAAAGTTTACATTTTTTTGGTATCGTAACGTCTGTAGAGATATATGCGGTTTTCACGTTCGAGCTCCTTGATAGCATATCCCTGGGATTCTCAAAACTTTTTGAAGAATGAATTTATTTTTATTCGATAGGTGTAACCAGGCGAATCTCATCAAGCTTAATGGTAGCAGTTATGGAATGTTTTATATTCATTAGGAAAAGAGTTCATGGTAATCTCTTTTTTTAATCTGAGGTTGAAAGAACTTCTATCGGGTACGATCTACGTGTAGAATTGGGAAAGGTGTAATAAATAGGAACATTTCAAGATGTTTTGTGATATTGCTTCGATAGGTACGTTGGAGGTATCAGCCTATGATAGTGTATGCAACGTGACTCCTCTGTTAGGATCTATCATCGACCGTTTTTGTGGTTTGGTCAAAGTTCCTCGAATTACATCTTATATTACCAGATATTTGGTCCCTGTTGATTTTATAAAATAGAATGAAGAGGGACCGAAAACATTTTTTGAAGGGTAAAGAGGCCTGGGTGGCCCACCCAGGCCGGGGATGAAGGGGCCCTTACAAAATTTGCACGATGTATTGATGTATTCAAGAACTTAGGGAGGAATATGTTCGGACAAAACCAGCCATGAAAGATGGGAACACGCAAATGGCCTATGTTGGATCACATTGTCTATGATTTGAGTATTATGTGGGTGGTTACTTATATTTAGAAGGATCTATAAAAAGAGCTCGTGTAAAACAATTCAAATAATTCTACGAGGTGAATTCAATAAAACGTACGTCCTCTTCCATGCATGAAGCATTTGGACGTCAAGAGGAGCGGTTTATGAAGGACACTATATTTTTCAATGGTAAAGGAAAATGGCAGTTAAGACTGAACGCAATTAGTATAAAAGAAGTCAATAATTATGGTGGTTTATTAGTACAAAGATCAGTAGCAACGGCATTGATGGAATTAGAAGATGTGTATAAAGTGCATAATCATAAACGTATAGGGTTTTTATTGTGTAACTAGTTTTCCATCTAATGTATTTGATATTATTAACGTTCTGGAAGAAGAAGAACGTCGGACCGTAATTACTCTTTTTCGAGAACAATTCTTGGACATTGAATTTGTCTATCCCAGTAGTAGGAAATCAAGCATAGAAATGTCATATTATGCGTAAATTTCAGGGTATGTAGCTCCAACTAATGATTAAATGTACGAGAATTCAATTGGTCTTCTGGTCTACATCAAACAATCCACGTTGAAAATGTTGAATTGCATTGTACGGAAGAAGTAATTATATAGTTCGGAGAACCCCAAACTCGTCAATTCCATGCTGAAAGGAGGTAGAAGTAGGCTCAATTCCTGAAGCGGACGTGAGGATACGGATCCTTAAGGGTATGGGATCTGTTTTAATTTTTGAAAAGAAGATCGATTACGAAAATGTAGAATACACAGAAATGGTAATGTATGATGGATGTCGAAATGGAGCTATGATTTAGTCAATACTATGATGTGATAGATAGTAGTGATAGATAGTAAAAAGTTAGTTGATTATGAAATTGGTGAAGAATTAAATTTTATCAGGCTTCAGTAGCATAGAAGGGATGGTGAGGATGTTGTTAGTGTGATATATCAACAGTACGGTCTCACATCCGTGGATGGTATTTGAGTTATAGTTTACGCAGTTTCAGGAGACACAGCTATTTTCTTGCTATCATAGAAGGATGTGAGGATAAAAAGGATTGATGTACTGAGAACGGTTCTGCAGACTGAGAAGAAATAGATTTCTACTTTAAAAGAGTCTAAAAATTCCGTGGGGGAGATGTATTATTATGATAAAGTATGGAACGTTGGATTCAATGAAACAAATTGCTGTGCTGATGATTTTATGCCTGTAAAATGTGCAGGGAATTCCGTCTTCACAGGTGCAACAGGTTACAGAACTTCATAAAACGAAGAAAGAGCAGTATGAAAGCTTGTATTGAAATAACAACAAAAAACTAAAGAAACAATGTTGGTATATGAGGTGTGCCTCGAACATATTTTTTTCTTTTGCAGTTACTTTAATTTAATAACAATACATGTTATATTACTTCATTATGATAAAGATGAATTAAAGTTTTGAGAAATTTACAGTCCTATTTCGAAAGATTACATCATGATTCGCATGATCCATGTTCCAAGAAAAATAATTGTTGAGTTGATCGTCCCCTGGTTCAAAAATATTCAGGACGGTGTCGTATTGTGATTGAATCGCTTCGCAGATAAAAAAAAAGAAAGCGGGCAATGAACTCTTGGATTGAACAAACATGGCAAAACCGATAACCATAAATGTTTGGGATATGTAGTGTGTCCCGCACATTATATTTTATTTTTTTCAATTCATTCTGTCCTATGAGAATAAATGTTACAGAAATACAATTTAATAAACATGAATTGAAGTTTTGATAAATTCAAAATTATATTTCGTTAGATTACATCATTGTAACTGTTGGAGTGTTGTTTCGCACGTTTGTTGAAAGCAGCAAAAAAAGAAAAAACCGGTCTAAGGTGACCTGTTTGTGTTTATTTTTCTTTCTCGCTTCCCACTTTCCCGTTTTACATGTTTTGAAATGTAGAACGGTCGATTGGAAGCTGCATAAAATCATCTCTAAAAAAATCCTATTGGTACACTCCGACCAATCACAAAAAGGAAGAATAAAATCTCCCTAAATGTACACCACCCACCCCCTGCTGACACAGGACCACGGACCCCAGGACAAACTCCATAAATTACCAAAAACATATTTGCGCATCTCACGAAATTGATTTTTGTCGCACTTTGGTTCTCGGCTCTCCACTTCCCATTCTCATGCATATACTTCGACTTCAAAATCGAATCCATAATCTGCGTGACGACAAGCCACACTCCCGGTTTTCAACGTCGCATCCGTGCTTATTCAGTGAGCCGCCTCGAAGTCCCAGATTCAGTCTGGCAGTAGCAGGCTCCGTTATCATGGCGCGCACTAGGAAGACTGCTTGGAGATTGACAGGTGGGAGGGCTCAATAAAAAAGAAAGAAAGAAAGAAATGCAGTTAAACAATAAAATGAATACAGAAATGCAGTATGTAACATTTCACTCAAGGAGTTATTAACCATCTAAAGGATGGCGCTGTACGTATGGAAGAAGACGACGGCCATGAATGTCGATTCGCGTGTAGTGGTCATGGGGGACGATAACTCGAACCTCGTGTGATTTGCCTGTACAACACGACATGGCCCATAATATTGATATTTCGGCGCCGGCCACTTGTCGGTCTTATTCAACGCTGGTCCATAATAAACTAGAACAAAATTACCAGGCTTATAGAGGTGAGACTCGTCTTTCAAGATGATTCCACGAGAGGATTGTGTGGCCATCTGACTATCAACGCTCTTGGCTCTAATAGTAGACAGAGCCATCATCTTGTAGTTACGGTTTTCCTCAGTACGATCAACCATCATGGAAACTTCTCCAGCTGTTATACGAGTCTTCACTCTGTATAGAAGCTCGAATAGAGACGTACCACATCCTAAATAATGGCGGCGATACCCGAAGAGAACATCTGGAATTGCTACTTCCCAATCTTTTCGATCTCATATAAACACCGTCTTAAGACTCTTCTCAATGGTTGCTACCATACCCTTTGTCCAACCATTTGACATTGGTGCATACGCGAGTACAGTCTTCCAGATGGCACCCCAATATTTAATGGCGTCCGAGATGGTATGAACTGTGAAACAAGAAGCATTATCGCTCAAAATTCTTGACATTGGGCCAAACGGACGAAGAATCTTCTCTCTAAGGAATAAAATGACAACGTCCTCCGTGGTCATCTTTGTCGATCTTGCTACCGTCCAACATGTCAAATTCTCCACACAGACCAGTATATAGCGATTACCTACCTTCGAAGGACGGAGCGGTTCAGAATTTTAGATAGAACAGATGGAGAAGAACACACTCAACTGACGAAGTTCCTAGTACAGTATAGCCGTAGAGGTTTAGAATTCTGGAAACCTTCGCAACCACGTACAAATGCAGCTATCTTTCCATGTACCTTCATCAAACCATAATCTAGCCAAGATTAAATTTCGGGTCGTCTGTACGTTCCAATGACCAAGGTCATCATGGAAGGCCTTCAGGGTAGCAGGTCTACTTGCCTGGGTTGCTACAAGGCTGGGACCAGAGTTTTTGCGACGGAATATATTTCCGTCCTAAACCATGAACTTCTTTACTGCTCGTCGAATAGTCTTACGCTTCTTCAAGTCGTACTTCTCTATCGAACGACTAGACAAATGCAGAACAATACCGACAAGTCCTGACTTGAGGCCAATGTGTGGTGCACCAACTTGGACCGAGCAAACAAGTTCACCTTCAACATCGCTTTCAGGGGGATGTTGACATTGTATACAGCGGGACAGGTAGTCCGCTGCGCCATTATTGCTTCCTTCACGATATTCTATCTGAAAATCGTACTCAGACAGAATTTCTAAGTAACGGGAAAGAGTAACATACACATCCTTCTTGGTGAACCAATAACGCAACGATTAATGATCTGTGATGAGTATGAACGGTATAGATGACGGTAGATAGAGTCTAAACTTCTTGAGACCGAATTTGACCGCCAGAGTTCCTCTTTCCCAGATGCTATAGTTGCGCTCACTTGTTTTCATAGTTTTATTAGCAAGCTAAATAGGGTTAACACGGCCATGCTCCTTCTTTTGGGACAGAACATCCCCAACTGCAACATATGATGCGTCAGTCTCGACAATGAACCTCTGTTCGAAGTTGGGGAACGAAAGTACCGGGGGTGAAGTGAGCGACACCATAATATTTTTAAAGGCGATGTTCATCTCGGAGTTCCATTCAATGGGGACTTTCTCCGAAGTCAGCGCATGAAAATCTGCGCATTTATCTGCAAAACACTTCACGAAGCGACGATAATATTCTGCCGACCAAAGAAACTAAGCAACTAGGTCTTCGTAGTCGGAATCTGGACCACGCCGATTGCTTCTATTTTCGACGGGTCAACAGAAACGCCCATCTTATCCACTACATGCCCAAGAAGGTCCAGATTTGCTTTCAAGAACGAACACTTTGATATCTTCGCTTTAGACCATGTTTTTCAACCAGCTGAAATACTTGTGGGAGGTGGTCGAGATGTTCTTCTTCTAACTTGTAGAACACCACTACATCATCGATATAAACTCGAACAAATGAAATACCAGCGAAGATGATGTCCATCATTCGGTGAAAGCTAGACGGGGTAATCATGAGGCCAAAAGACATGACCTCAAACAGGAAAGTTTCAAACCGACAAACAAAAGTCGTCTTCTCCTTGTAGGATTCTGACATTCGTACTTGTCCGTAGCCAGAAAATAAATCCAGAGTTGAAAATTCCAAACTGCCCTCGATATTATCGAAGATTTCTTGGATCTTTGGAAGAGGCCAACGATCTGCCTTCATATTCTGATTCAACGAAAGATATTCCATGCAAAAACTCTGATTGCCATCCTTTTTCGTGGCTATTACCAATGAAAATTCCAACGGAGATATCGTCGGTGTAGTCACTCGAGCGTCCAGCATCTTCTCTAATTCATTGCGAACAATATAGCTATGACACGGGGACATACGACGATACGGTATATGGATGGAATACATACCTACTGACTAGAACGAGTGTTTGATGGGGCACATCTGCTGGTCGAATGTCGTCCAGAGTCTATGCGACGATATTAGAATCCTTTAGGGAGGAAAAGATTTTCCCCGAGTATTCATCCTACAAATGAGTCAACCTCGCACGTAAGAGGTGAAGATTGTGCTCATGTTCTGAGTCACCATGATCAAATTCTTGGAGTTCATCGTCCAGAACTGTGAAAAAAAAGTCTCTCATGATCCCCTTCACCTTTCGAAGCAGACTCTGGAACTATTCGGTATCAAAGGTGAAGTCTCCACTGTCCGTTATGCTTTTGGTCAGCCGATACTTGGACACATCTGGTTCTAACGGCAACGTAACATTCTTCTCGCCAATCTTGAAGAGAGCAACATCTTCTCCATAATCCAACTTACCTCTGAAGCTCCTCATAGTTGAACACCAATTATTATGTTGAAGGGCGCACCCTTAACAACGAAGAAATATAGGGCAACAAACCATCCCAAGAAATAGGGACACCTTTTAGCAAACCCATCGTCGAACAATGAGAACCATGAACAACGATGATAAATTTCTTCGTTGCAATCGAGGTCAGAGGGAGAGCTTTGAGGATCTCTTCCGACAAAATATTTGGCGACGCACTCGAGTCCAACAGAACCCAATCCTCTGTTTCGTATACTTTCAAAAATATTAAACGAAAAGCACGCTCGGAAGTATCTTCCGGAACTTTCATATGAACTGGGTTGTCGGCTTCAGCTGCAACATCAGCGGTGCGGACTGGACGGGTCGATTTATTACAATACGTGCTTGTTAGATCCCTCTTTGCTTCAACAGCATCTCCTCGCAGCAACTGTCCAAATGTCAACTCACAATTAACGTTGGAGTGTGCTATAGATACATCATACTTAGGAACTTGCTTCAATGCACCCTGCTTGGTGGACCTACTCGCCTTCTTTCGACCAAACCTCTTCTTTAGACGTGCTGAAACAGGAACTGTATTTACCACGTTATTCATGGGGACCAAGCCCTCTGAGCGGGCGATCTTTGGCACACGGGTTGTCCATTAACATTCTTCTTGAGAGCTAGAACTGAGTCTATGTCTTCGTTCTCCATAGTGATGCAGACATTCGAATTATTATTTGTCTTTTTTTCTCTTCTTAAGCATTTAGATGCGGCTTTTCGGTTCGAACCGAGCATGTTGCCTCTGATTGTTCCATCTTGTAGCACTTCGTACAACATGAATCTCGATGCGATTCCCAGTGCAGTGATTGGAAAAATGACCAGGCTTACGAAAATACGAGTAAGTACGCTCTCCGTCCATATTGGAACTACTCCCGGCTTGTGAGGTCTTTTCATCATAAGAGTTAGATTCGACAGTTGATCCGCAATGAGATCAACTTTGTTTTTCACATTTGAAACAGGAGCGTCCTGGCGAACAAGTAAATTAGTCGGTGCAACAGCTCTAGGGGAAGCTTGAAATGGATTCTGCCCCTTCTGATAGTCTATGACGGCTTGGTGCACCGTCGCGAAGTCGAAAAATCCTTTGAATATAACAAAATGCGCCAACGCCTGTATCTTCATGATTTAATTGCGGAGAAATTCGATCTTTTCCTCTTTATGGACCTTCTCTGTTTCTAAGGTACGGTTCAATTCACGTAACAAGACGACGAGATCATCGGTACGAAGTCTTGCGGCCATTGAATTCTGGACGAGCTCTTGTGCATCTTCGCTATTTCCAAAGTGATCTAGTAGGGCCTCCTTGACTCGTAAAACCTCAGAATCTTCAGGATTCATCTCACCATCTGCAGAAAAGTTGTCGTAGAATAAATCGAACGCAGCGCCGTCAAGGTAGGCAACCAGCTCGGTGGCTTTCTCCTCGTAAGTTTTGCCTCGCATATTGGCCTTTTCGAAGTAGAAGAAAAACCCCTGACATCCTAGTCTCTCTAAAATACGCTAGTTAAATCGACCGTCCGCGATAGTACCATGTTGACGTGTTGTTTCGCACACTTGTTGAACGCAGCAAAAATGAAAAGAAAACGGGTTTAAGGTGACCTCTTTATTTTTATTTTTCTTTCACGCTTCCCACTTCCCTGTTTTACATGTTTTGAAATGTGAAACGGCCGAGTGTAAGCTACATAAAATCACCTCTAAAAAATACTATTTCTAAGCTCCGGCCAATGACAAAAGGGAAAAACAATATCTCCGAAAATGTACACCACAGTAACACACCATTAAGGTGACGATGTCCAACTGTGCATCTGATTATGACACATGAGCTTCGAATTTCCACGTGTAAATCCTAAATCGAATCATGACACGTGTAAGCATGAAAAAGCGACACTTCGAGGAAAGGCAGTGTAGGTTCTATCCAGCTCGAGGGCCCCCTTCCTTTAGTTGCACCCGCCAGGAATCGAAGTCCCAACCAACATTGTAACTATATGTCTCTCGACCACCAAGGTACGGTACGCCTTGGTGGACACAGGTTGCAGAAGATTGGGTTAGTACATGCGTACTTACAGCTTCACAGTCCTTTCTTTACACAGTTTTTTTTTCAGCCACCGGCCACTTAGTCTTAAACTATCGGCACAACAGTCTGATCGAGTAAACATGGGAATGATACCATTCTATCACTCTCTTTCAAAAAACTACGCTACCCAAGAGTTAGTTATAGTCATGTATCGCATGGTCCAAGTGTTAACAAAACAAATTGTTGTGTTGATGGTTCCCTTCTTCCAAAACCTCCAGGGATGGCGTCTTCTCCACAGATTCTACAGGTTACTAGACTACATAAGTTATTCATTTCAAATTTAGAAAGAGGACAATTAAATTCTGATTTGAACAAACAGAAATAAAAATGCATAACAATAAATTTTTGGGGTATGACGTGTCTCACGGAGGAATTATTTTCTTTTTAACATTTCATTTAATTTGAAAGAAATGACTATTACAAAAACACAGTATGATAAACATGAACTGAATTTACCATAAATTTGTAATCTTATCCCAAACCAGGAACGAAACATCATGGTTATGACCACTATCTGCCATACCAGATACAACTCCAACGTTATCCTCTATCTTCGTGACACAGTCAGTTAGAGGATGGGGCACACTAGAAGCTAGTGTTACATCTACTTCACGAGAATTTTGTTCTAATCAGGATTATTTTATGCATTTTTTTTCATCATTGGGAGCAGAAAACTACATCGGTAGCAGAATCTGGCATCGAACGATGTAAAATGACACCTGATATTGCATCATGTTTCGCACAGTTAAACGTATTTCCGTATCCTAGCCTTTTTTATTAGCATGTTCAGTATGTAGCAATGGAATGGAAACATAAAAAATGTATCAATATTGACAATTTTTTATTGGTCCATTTTCGGTTTAGGCCCCCTGTGGGATTTCGCTTCGGCGCTTCGGTTCGATTCGCTGCAGCGACTGGGCATTCATTGTTGCTTTCGTGATTTTCGATAATCAAAACGATTGATCGCAAGAGAGATTCCGTGTTTACTCGGTTGGATTCTGTGCCTGTAATTGTATAATCAACGGACGGCAGTAAAATAAATGCACTGTAAAGCTGAAATTTGCGCTGCATGAAAAGGTACGAAATCAGTCAAACGCCACCAACTCGTATAGTAGCCTAGTGGCCGAGAAAACCTTTCTCAACTGTAGGCTGGGAGTTCAATCCCCGCCGGGTGTCACGTGCATGGGTAGAGCCAACACAGCCCTTTATGGCAATGCTGCTGAGTTGTCTGACATGTGGCACGATTTGATTGTCTAATGAGATGCCATGTGGCACTCTTGATTCTATCGCTGCAGCGGGCTACAAATGCTATGTCACGCTATATACGGTATACTGCACACACATTTCACCCTTCTCTAGGACAGTCTATTCCAAACTTACACGTGGTGCTATTCAGACTACAAAATCTCATTTCCACACTTACGCGTGGTAATTTTCGGTCTATTTATACTGCCTCCGATTCGTCTTTCGTCGTTCCACTTTATTGTAAGAACGTCAATCGTGCCTTTACCTTTCTTTAATCCTTTCTCTCTTTTCATTTTCTTTTACTACAACATTAATCTTACTGTTTATATTGTTACCGACTCTGGTATCGATACTCAGATCAAGAAGTCAACTGATCATTATTGCTACTAATTCTGTTGCACGCTGGTAGCCAACCAAGCTGGCCACTATACACGTGATATCCGGCGTCGCTGAGCCGATCAAAAAGCGCCAAATTTCGGCATACAAAAAGCGGCATCGCCACAAAGGTCGATACCGGTTCTACCCAGCGCGACACGGTCCCCGTTCCTAGGTGCACCCACCCCGCCGGGGATTGAA
>JAULBU010051871.1:0-12716 GCA_032358235.1 Odonthalia washingtoniensis | reverse complement strand
TTCCTGTTGAGTCTGAACCATAATACTCATCATAGTCTGTGGCTACTGTGACGCTCTATTGTAGAGGACACCGTGGGTTCTGGAGTCAAAAATAAAATGTACTTGGAAGTCGCCAGCTGCACGAGGGGTTATGCTGCAGAGGGTATCTTACCCTGTTCCTCAGCAAATAGTAGGTTCTATCCTGTCCCGTCCTGTCCCTCTCATATACGCTTTAGGGAAGTGTTACTTTGGCCTATCATTTTTGGAGAAAAACGATTACAGGTGTCCATTTGTAAACAGAATCAGCCAATAGTTTGTTCATTCTATTTACACTTTTCTGTTTATAATAATATTCTGTTTATAAACATTTCGATCGTGAACATTATCTAAAAACATCTCTACTCGTAAATCTAAATCCAAATCCAAAATGTTTAGAGATGACACTTACATTTTTAATTCGGCCAAAAATGGCAAAAGAAGGTAGTCGAATCCTTATATTAGATTGAATTTATTTTTTGTATGTCGCACACCCGTACGAAGTCAAAAATGGCTGTATTGCTTGTGCGCTGTAAGTGTTGGGACACCCCGATAGTGTGAATAAGAAATTAGCTCATGTTGATTGCATTGAGATCTTGTACTGGAGTCGCATCACAATATGCAATGTTAATGAGCAGTTATTCAACGGTTCGGTGTGATATGGAGAAGGTATTTATCGAGAAATATACCATACAAGAGAAGGCGGAGATGGCTGCAGAACTCTGTTGGCAAATGGAGGCATTAATGGTGGATTTTATGGAAACAAAGAGGAGAGTTGGATCTCTGGTTGAAGGACGAAATGTGGGCGGGAGTTTGAATGAACCCACGCGTGGTACATGCTACGCAACTTTTTGACTTAGATAAATAGCGTCCTGTAACAACGGAGAAAGGACCACTACAAAGTGAAGAAGAATTCAAGAGGCGGTTTTGATTGCGACATGATGTTTTTGTTAAGGTTATTGATGTCTGTGTCGGGGAAAGTGGTAAGCATGGCGACTTTTCTCATGTGGTTTGAGGAAGGATGCTATAGGAAGAAGAGGAATATCACCACTTATAAAGGTGAATACAGGACATCAGAAGTTATCGTATTGAATACCTAGCGACTTTTCTGACGATGCATTTAAGATAAGCGAAACAATGGCCTTTCTATGCCTTAGTGCACTTTTTGACTTGATTATTAGCACCTTTTCCTCGGATTATCGTCAGGAACCAACTGCAGAGGATCTGAACCGTATAGAGAGACAATTTTGGGATGCTGGTTTCCCGGGATGCATTAGGGCTGTGAACTTTGCAGTTTGGACATGGACGAATTATCCAAAGGCATTTCAAGGACTAATGGTTGGATAAGATGGAAGTCAAACTCTGCGGATGGGGCCTGTATGCGATTTGGATATTTAGGTATCTCACTTTCAATTTTGGGTTCCAAGCAGGCAACACGTCTGCACTTAGGTTAATGAATTACTACATTCAAGAGGTGAATGTGTACCGATGGACGAGGGAAATATTCATTATTTTTACCTATATGAACGCTGGCATTGAGGCAGTCTAAGGCAGGTCCTTGAAAAGTTGTAGAATTTTCGCAGTAAATTCATATTGCCAAACCATTTGTAAATTTCATGGAGGCCCGGTATTTCGTGTATGTAGTTCCGTGCAGTTAAGAAAATTAATCGTTTACTATCATAAGAGCTACGACTCAATACATATTTGTCAAAATATAATATATTATTTTAAAAAAATTAGTAACAGCAGTGCATGAATGGCCTCGAAATATACATAAAAGTAAACGGAAACACTGGAAAGCCTCCAACAATTCAAAATGTGTACATTTTGAATGCCTACGTTCAATAGCTGAAACGAATCCATTCTCATCTACATGAGAATTCAAAACTCAATCTTTACATTACATGCCCATTCGAAATTAGTGGGACGGTATGAATTTGGAATTTAAAACTTTATTTCATTAATGTATTCAACACAGACAAGTTGCCCAGGAACACATTAATCGTGGGATACATGTCGAGGAAAAACGTCCTGGAGGACCGGACCGGTCCTTCAGGACTTCGTTCTCCACTGTGTATCCCATGACCAGGAAGTCTTTAGAGTTTCCCGTTGATACGCAGGCGGTGGATTATGCTACCAACTGCCAAAGATCGCTGTGTTCCAGTGTCGTATCTAGTGGATCATATCACAGACCTGATAAATGTTGTAACGAGAGTAGATGACGACTGTGGGAAATGTGCCGATTAATCCATACCTTGCAGAATAAAAACATTCCTTTAAAGGTCCAACAGCCGCAGATCGTGAAAATAATGTTGTCGTAGTCCCGAAATATAGAAAACGGGTTTCCGAGACTGATACTCAGAATGAAACTCGGCCTTCCACACGTCCCTTTGTCCAATCTAGATGCCAAATTGTCATGCTCCTCGTCTAGAATCGTCTATGAATTACTACTATCACTCTTCCTCCATGTTTGATTTCAATGTGCAGACCATCTTTGAGCACCTCAGCTTCTACAACGATAAAAAACTAGTTTCTTTCTCGTCCCTTTTAGGGCTCTATCCATACTCTTTGTTAAATTATGCCATCTTCTCCATCACCCCGTATGTCATCTGTTACTATTTGTCTAGAATAGTTTTCTTCACGGAACACAAAGTATTTACACATCAATAATTTTACATATGCCTTCAAACACGAATCAGATACGATAAATTCTTGCTTTTTCGCTTCTTCGACTTCCTCGACTAGACTAGTATACTCCCTTTCAGGTTCTAATAGTCCAATTTTATTTGGCAATAATCGCCCGTTCATTAACTTTTCCCAACATTGCTCATCATCCCATTTTTTGACACAGAGATACCTGCATTGAATTTTCTTAGCACAGAGATGTCAATGTCAAACAAGTTCATCAGATATATATCTAATTCCTTGGAACATCCAAGGTGCCAAGTAATTGACTATAAAAGTACCAGGTAAGACTACCTCCGTACTTCCTCAACGGACCATACAGTCCATGTACTACTGCCTCTATGCCGCTTTGGCTAAATTCTCTACATATCATCTGTTAACTTCTTTTGCTCCATCTTCCTCATCATCTTCTGCTGCCTTCATTTATTCGTAAAACTTCTATAAATCCTCTTGGTAAACTTGTCATCATCCCCGTCATAAGCATCATCAATATTCTGCTCCTCCTCCCACATAAACACCAATGATATCTTTATCATAATCACCATAGTATGTATCATCGTCATCATAATCAACGTATTCTTTTTCACACTTACTGCCCGTTTTCCTGCCATCTTCATTATAGATATAATCCGATTCAAATAATTTATCATCTGTAAAATACAGTACTTTAATCTGTTTCATCATTCCATATTCCTCCACATAGGTCCCTAAATGTAGCGATATCATTATCATAATTACCCATAGCTTCTTTATCTGTGACAAGTTCAATATTTTCGATTTTTACGCTTCAAGAGTATCTTCTATCCTATCATCATTAATCACAGCATTATTCTTCTAAATAAGTGGAGTTTATTACTCCTACTTACGTATACTATACAAAAGGGACAAACGTGGCTTCAAAAGCAGATAGTATCCGCTCTTGATTCCACTGTGCGTATAACTTCCTCCAAAACTCCAATTCGGCCTCCATTTGAAACTGCGACTGATGACTACAATAACAAACGAAAGGATAGAGGTGGGAATCAAATCATTCTTCAAAGTCAAGAACTGTATTTAAATTGTCTTTTACAACAGATTGGTATGAAATTGCGTCAGAAACATTTATCTCCCATGCATCCAATTTTTCAGCTGCCAATGAACAAAAACAGTACATGAACATGAACATCATGTATATTAATTGGACGTAGTTGTCAGTAAAAGTGTAGGACAAGGGATTGTTAATTGAAACAAGCAGGAATATATTATTTACCAAGTATTTCTCAATTTTCGGGTCTTGGTAGTTCTGTTAATCACTGGATACATGTTTATAAACATTTCCAGAATATGCTGTGTTAAAATAGCCTCTTCTTCAGACAAAACTCCTCCACAGACCGACAACTAGAATGATAAGGCATCTTGTTGGAGCTAGATGAATTTGAATACCCAGCAGCTGTAATAATAGCGACAGATACAAGCGACAACGAGCGAAATTGAAAGAGTTTGTAGACTATGAAAAATGGGGAATAACGTAAGCACGACGAATGAAGCGATGACGAAAAATTCTGTAGCCCCATGTTTCTGCCGATAGTTATTTGCCCAATTCCCGGCAGGAATAGGACAGGTTTAACCAAGATACAATGCTTTAAAAAATCCCTCCATATGGTGTTTCCATTTTTGCAGAAAATTAGCTAAATGATCTTTTGCTCCATATAAAGTTTTTAATTTTGCAAGAAATTAAATAATTGAATTTTTGCCACGAGAAATGGGAAATCTTTATGGAGAAAATATTTTTTTCCTGCTGTTGCAAGAAATTTGGCTTTTTTTAATTTTTTTAATTTAATGTTTTGCAGCCTACAATGAAGGCTGCAAATAATAGGATCCTTAATCATTTTCAAAATGAATCCTGAATCAGGTCCTCGTGTCAAGAAAGAGCGAACAGCGCAATCTGCATGGGAGTACTCGATGCAAATATTAGACCCACACAAACCATAGCCTATACTTTCTGGTAAATTTTCAATCTAACACAGAAGTGAGTAAAGCGCCAAGTTCATTGGCTGTAGCACCAATGGCATTAAACACAATCATAAGTACATCGAACAAAGTGCCTTCAACTCCAGATGGACACATTCTCGCAACGAGTACAAGTACGGGCATGAATTCAACTTGACCTAATACGGTGCTGAATCAGCAAATTCGAACATTTCATCTGTAATTCCCCATTAAACATTGACGTGAGCTACTAAAAGAACTTGTGCCAAACTTGATGGTACACTTAGAATTGTTGCCCGTTTCATGATCTATTTCAATGATTTATCTTTGAGAAATTCATTAAACACAGTTCTTCCTGTAAAAGCAGCAATTGATGATGTTAATCAAACACGACATAAAAAGTGAGGTCCAAAATTCAAAACATTTATTTGGAAATTAAATAACATAGCATCTGGACTTGGTGTATATTGCCATAAAAATATAAATAAAGCCAGTAAAAATTAGAACGTGATTTTAAAGCTTTACATAATCATGACGATTTACTTTTAAATATATCAGGTAATTGTTTTAAAATTACAGATTGTTCAACCATTTTTTATATTAATTGCTGAACAACCTGTTATTGACGTAATAATGCCGTTACTTTAAATATACCACATACACCAATTGTTTGTATTGAATAACCTGATAAATATGATAATAATAATCCACCAAATGCAGGTACTCCCTAACATTATGACTGTAATCCTCCTGCTTTTGGTCTGATATTGGTGATGACAATTCACTATATCTTTTAACACTATTCAATCAACTACTACATCCGTACATTCAACTGATAGCGATGAAAAATTTGTTGCTATCGTTTCTGTTAATACATTATAAATGACGATAATGATGTCCATGCTAATGCACTTATAAATGCTGAACATACTAAATATGGTTGATGACGTGATATAAATATTGGAAAAGAATCTGTTGAGAAGCCATATATTGGTTTGATTAACCATGGTAACATTGATAATTCTGTTAATGTCGATGCTTTGGCTGGTGATAAGTGTAAATCTTCTTTTAAGAAGAACAATATGGCTAATCCTGATATTCGTAAAGCTCCTTGCACAACGTGTGTTGACAGTATGGCAATTAATTCAGGACTTAGATTAAATCCTGATAGGATTGTTGATTTCACGAAATTGCTCGCTCGTTCTTTCCTCGTTTGTGATTTTTTGTATAAATAGAAGTAGAATCAGTTTGATTATGAACAGAATTACAATATAGAATATGATAGAATGTTCTGGATTTATAGTGATTGTAGTGGTGATCATGTGAAGCACAACAGAATGGAGAACGTGGTCGTTTAGATTGTGTGTATGAAGTGCGATTATTCCTGTTGCATATGAAGAAAAACGAACCAGTAAAAAATGATGAGGACGAAGATAGTGCAGCACATACAAATCCACATGCCATCATTCCTCAGCAGTAGAAAAGGGAAAGTAAAGGAAGAAATCGGCCAAAAATGAGGAAAATGAATAATACAGACCAGTTTTTATAAAAAGAAAAGGAAACTTTAGTTGAGCCACACATTTCGGAAAATTAAACGAAAAGAAAGAAGATACTTCAAAGATAATCGAAAGCCTTATCAATATCTTCTTCCCGATTCCTTCCTTTACCATCATCATCATCATCATCATCTTTCTTCTTACCCCGCAATCACCACTATCATTAATATTTCCTTCCTTATCATCTCCTTTAACCTCATTATCATTTGCAGCAACGTCAACATTAAATTATGAATGTGGAACACAATCCAGTATACACCATCCCACTTCATCATCACTACCATCCCCCCATCACCTCCTGCAACAACTTGTTGAACAACAACAACAACAGAAACAGAAATTACTTTCCTTGTCACCGCTACCACCCAGCTACCACCTGAACCTGTCCAAGCCTTGCGCCATCATCCCCCCATCTCCATCTTCTGGCCGTCTCCACATACATATTTATATTTATATTTATATTTATATTTATACCCAATACGTATGACCCAAAAACCTACTCACATTAAACTTTTAAAACAACAAAATAAATATCCTCCCCCTCCTCCACCATATCTCTCGCACGGCCTCGCCGTCCTGCCGTCCCGAAACGTTTACGAGACTTTCCGCAGATCTCTTTACCGCCGTTCTACGCCAATATCTTACTACAACTACACAACAACTATAAACTGTACTAATCGTTGATCATTATTATCAACATTATCTTTCTGCTGTTCAGTCGCACTCACATCCTCATTATTATACTCATCATCGGTTGCAGACCATTCGTACTACCACTACTACCACTAGAACCTGGAAACCTCAACGATATCAGGAAATTAAGCAGCAGGAACTATCTCAAGGACAAGAAGAACAAAGAGATAGAGATAGAGATAGAGATAGGGATAGAGATAAGAATGTATACATAGATATAGATATAGATGGAGATAGAGATAGATTGCATCATGAAAGCTAAATCTCAGCACGTACTACCCATACCAATGATAATAGACATGACAAGACGACAAGCAGTGAATGCAACAACACGTACACAACAGGAAATAGAATCAGCATCAATGACACAAGAGTGTCGGTACAGTAGCAACGACAACGGAAGGCGGTGAGGGTAGGAGTTCTGCCGCATCGCACTATGAGCGTAATAGTAGCAGTGACGCCGGTTACAACGGTCGAGAGCGTGGGGACTAAAACGGGTAGAGTGGGGGATGATGGGAATGGGTTTGAGACCTATAGTGACGATGAGGAGCGGCGGTAATAGTCGTAGTAGTGGTAGTAGTGGTAGTAGTGTTGGTGGTGGTGTGGAAGAAACTCCATGGAATGACTCGGAGGCAGTGTTGAACATGTAATTATCGGGGCGAAGAACTGAAGGTGTGGTACCGCTAAAGTCGATCACGAGAGGAGACGGATGGCGATTGTCGGACAACAAGCTACTGTAGAAGCGACGGACTATCGGCAAGAAGTTTAAATGCCTCGGATGGCGTTGCATCGAGACCGCCATCGGCTACAAGTAAGAAGCTTGACTCAGACTTACACAGAAAATGTACCATGCTATATAGAGGTGTCACGTCGTCAATGCCAAGCGTAAAAGTGCAGAGAATATCCCAAATATTTAATTTCAACCTCACCTCGCTCATCGATGATCGTATCCCGGAAAAGGAAAAGCTCAAAGAACATATAAAGAGCAATAACAACAATAGTATACTGCTTTTTATTCTATTTTCGTCTCCAACTTTTATAAATTTTGTTCGTGGAAACTGAGTGACTTGCACACTCTCAACGAACTGGGACATAGTTTTGAAAACGAGAATTAATCTGATGATTTTAATATCGATCATTGAACTTTATTTTTCTGAAAACCATTTCGGTTCTCAAAAAAGAGGATTGTTGTTGATATGTTTTTAAAAAAATCCTCCATATGTAGGACAAGATTTTGCGGAAAATCAATTCTTTAATTTTCTACACACAGACGCAGTCTCAAAAGAAGATGAAATGACGAAAAAATAACATTTAAATGAAGTGAGCAACAAATTAAATCTTAAACGTTTGTCCTTTTTAATATATAAAAAGACTCTTTTTTTAGAAATTAAAAAACATATATTAGAAAATCTTTGAAAATCACCGATCAAGGCTGCTGTGCTTTGTAGCCTACCTTGCCTGCTTCAAAACATTACTGTCGCTGTTGTAACATTAGAAACTTCAGGAATGGTGTTAGAAGATATATAATTAGACTTATTTATCATATTCCTCTGATCCTGAGGGCTAGATTTGAACTGATTTTCAGTTATACGTCTGTATTTACGGGAAAGAATGCCTATTTTCAAGGAGTGAGAGTGTATGTATATTCCAGGGAACCATTCATTCATTTTACCGATATGAACGTCCGCATTAGGCCATTCGTGGAATGGACATTCAAACATCGTAATTTTTCCCCAGGCATTCATCTTTTAAAAAACTGGTAATTTTATGAAGGCCGAGCATCCAGTGTTTTGTAGTTACGTGCAGTTGCGAAAATTAATCATAAAAAATATGTGGTCCACAATTTTGGTCATTGCTGCGACAGTGTTTTAATCCAATTTCATGAAGACAGTGCTTACAGTAGTGCGTGTATGACCGCCAACAATAAAAAATATTAGAGAGTAATGCATAAAAGCCATCAGCAATGCAATTACCGTACATCATGAATGACTCCATTGAAGATCTGGAAGAGACGCGTTCACATTTACGTGAGAGATTATAAATGTAACGTGTCCGTTACATGATTTAATGGACACATTCACATCAATGATGCGCATTGCGCAATTGGAATCAATAATAACTGGAAGGGATTTTATAAGGATAAGACTTTGAGTAACCAACGACGTGGTGACAACTTCGATATGTATGGTACATGTTCAATAATAAATGGGAGGTATTTTATAAGGATATGATTTTAAGTAACCAACGACGTTGTGAAAACTTGGATATGTATGGTACATGTTCAAGTTGCGAACACGTCATTCGCCAATCTATAAATACGCTTTCACTTGTTCAGATTATTGTTACGATAATTTGAAGAGGTGAAAGTGTTTTCAGAACAATAATATTTAACGTAACTACAATAGTTGAAAAATATCTCTTTAAAGGAATCTTTGCATCAGTTGTCGAGAATTATGTATCCTCTTCCTTCCCATACCAAGCATTCTTGTAACTACCATCCCCACAAAGTTGGTAAAGGTAAGAAATCATTTTCGTTATTAGTTATTAGTTGTAAGTTCTGTAGCTGTTAGATGTTGTCTTCCCTCAGTGATGTAGGAAATCGTTTGCGATCGTGTGGAGGTTGGGAAGCATAATATGAATTCCTGCCCCTCACGAGATCGTAAACGCTTACCTACTTTCTCATATTTACTTGTTATTTTTCATATTCCCCAGGTGTGGAAAGGTAGGAAATCGTTTGCAATCTTGTGGAGGTTGAGAAGCGTAACATGACTTCCTGCATCTCGCGAGGTCGTAAATGGTTATCTACGTTTTCACATTTGGGTAGAATAAATTGTTGCAATGACTTGTTATATTTATTTATCAGTTTTTACTTTTTTCTTCCCCAACTTGTGGAAGGGAAAAACGTAACCTATTTCCTACCTTGTGCACTTCAAGTGTGGAAGGGTATGAAAAAGGTTACGTTAGGATATATTTCAATGTGAAAACGGAGGCACCTGTACTACAGATGCCTCCCTTTTTATAGTGATTACACCCACCTACTTCTACATGATTGTAAGGGATAATCATGTATGGGTAGGTGAGTGTAGTAATTTTTCAAGCATTATTTGTACGAACTGTCCATTTTGTGTTGTAGTAATCGCAATTTCAAGTTGCTCACACCGTAGTGGTTAAAAATGGCTATTGTAATGATATATTTTTACCATGGAAACCTGGTATCTTACCATAACATGAAAGTCTGTCATTCTGAGACATATGACAAGCAAGAAAGTATATGTTATATTCCCAGATTATATAGGGGATATTATCACTTGTACCAGGACAGGATTTCATGTCAATGACAGTGTATAGTGAAATTATTTATATTATTTTACTTATTGTAGTTATAGTGATAATTGTTTAATGTAATGTGTATGATAAGAGACAACTTGAAGATAAATTGGCGGGACGAAATGAAAATAAAATAACTAGTTGTCTTTATCGTGATTAACATGATCAGGGCCATAATCAATCAAAAGTTCTTGACACAATTGCAAAAGGACATAAATCACGAATCTCCAAATTTTTGAAAGAAGTTGCAGGCGCATCAGTTCTAGACTATTTTTTTGCCCGAGACCGCAATTTGCAGTTCTTGGATTATTAAATCTGTTCTTAGCCGAAAATTTATCTCCAGGAAGATAATGGAACTCAATAATGTATCCTGCAATGCGCCAAGGAGTCAACTACAATCCATGTCTTCTTTTTTGATCCATCAGTTGGTGTCAATATATGTGAACAATTTTTGCACCGTTATTTGGGAATTGCATCTTAGCTACCAAAAATAAACGTTGGAAAAATATTTTGTAATTGATGGGGTCCGGCCAATATTTCTGTAAACCAATGTTCCATAGTAATGACCAATGATGAAACCTTCATCAGTTGTCTTTTCTGCGAAAATCCCCAGACCAGCTTCATGATGTTTCATTATGGACTGTTTCAGGGATAAACCTAGTGCCTCTGATTCCATTGCAAGCAACATATTTGTATGTACTCCATCAAGGGCTCACTTTCATGATATTTTACACTTGTCCTACGGTATGTGAACACCGTTTTTATACAAAGATGTATCCCCTATAGCTTTTGAAATGCTGTGATGAACCTGCTTAGGAAAAGTCTGAACTGTGGGAAGTCTGGAACGAATATCCCATACATCCCTTCTTTTTCACGGCAACGGCTTCCAGCTCTCCCAAATATTCTTGTGCTGCAAGTAGGTCTTCTTACGTGCCCTCAATATCGGATTCATCGATGAGTAACTGACGAGCGAAAACTCCAACCAGTTGTGTCCAGCATCATTCAAAACATTTATCAACCATATCACAACCGACAAATTTCCTATGTTTTGGAAGAATCATACATGCAATTTCCACAGAAAATGTACCAGCGCATGGATCCACAACCAACTTACCAGGATGTGTAAATTTAAGGATAATATCCATCATCCAATGTCTTGACTTTTGCTCTGGTCGGAGCATTTGTCTTCTACCGGAAGATTTCGTCTGAGATGGAAGGAATACCTTTCTTTTGATAGAGACCCATGGGATTTTATTCATTTCTTTTCAAGTTCAGGGATTACCAGAAGTAATGAACCCAGAACGACTGTAGTTTATGCTTTTCAAAGCGTGATCTCATGCCAGACCATTCTTCCAGAAGTGTACTGCATTTCAACAACATGGAGATGCGTGAGACGGGATGTTCTTGGATCTGATGCACAGTAAACCCTTGTCTTCGTGTAATGGAGCCGTGTTTCCTCCACACTGAAAACACTTATTTCAGTCTTGTATCATTTTCCAATTTAATCACCTTCGGGGTTTTCTAATGGAATTAATATTTGAAAATGTGATCAGCTGCTATCTGTAGGATACTGACAAACGAAGTTATTATTTTGGTAATTGAATGACTCTATCGTGTTCTGCATCTTTCGCTGAGAACATTGGTGAAAATTTGAGATTGAATAGATAGTACTTTCGCAGATATGGAGGATTCAAATATGAGTGTTAGACACGTGTAAAAAATGACACCTGTTATTGATGTTTACATAGTTCCACGTGTGTCCGAAAAGTTTGGGGAAATCTTGACACCTCTCGTATTTGGCATATTTTGGTACTCGCCGCCACCGCAGTCGTTCGCTAGAAGCATTCAAAAATATATTCTAATTTGATTCTGACTGCTATAAATACGAGGCAGATATCCCAGACGTATTTAATTTTCTAAATCATCTTTTCTTCCCTCAATTTCACAACAACTAAAAATGTTGTTTTATCAGCTCCCCTCTGATCTTTTCAACAATTAATTCCCTCTTCGACTTACTATGTTGAAGCCAGCAGGAAAATTGCATTGCCGAACAAAAAACATGCACATGACTTCCCGGTGTCAAAACAAATTGCAAGAAATCTACCAATTCTTTCATGTCTTCTACCGTGAACGGATCGTGATCTGAATTCGGATAGTCGTTGATATATCTAATGTTGTAAGGAGGGTCTGTTAGAATGAAATGAACATTATCTTGTAGAGTATGACCCATGGCATATTCATATGTGTTAGTAAGGGTCTGAAAATCGCAGTCATAGCAGCAACAGTAATTCTGTAAACTTATTTTCAGCACCTTCCATAGCTTCCAATCCCATTGTAATCGGCTTGCCTGAAGCTGCTGGTTCGACATCATAATCCTCCTTAACTTAGTAGAAGCAGAAATTACCAGCGGCGTCGCTGTTGAGGCTACCTCAGCGTGCTGCGTGGGAGTAGGCGATTGGAGGGACAAGATAA
>JAULBU010051860.1:0-12717 GCA_032358235.1 Odonthalia washingtoniensis | reverse complement strand
GCTTTAATGGTTATTAGAGAATAGGGATTAGGGTGCCGCATGCCATGAGTCCGTCAAGTTCATCCCTCATCGACTTGGCGAATGCAGCTGCTTCGATGGAGACTTTTTAAACTTTGAAATTTGTTACTTGGTCTCCTAGCTCTATCTCGGCATCTAAATTCAATAAAGCATTAGTTTCCTTTTATTCATCCTCTTCTCTTCATTTGTGGTCATCTCCTGGATCGCCTTCTTCTTTTTTATCTTGCATGATGGACTTTATATCCATTCCCAATATAGACCGTGACCACGGTCTGACGCACAAGCTTGTGAATATCTTCCTTCCTCTCGGCATCTGCACAACAACATTCTCCGCCCCAATTGATATGAGCATGTATGGTCCCTCACATGCTTTCGTCGTGGTACTATATACCATCATTAATGCTTCGGACGGTAAGTCTTGTAAGTTAGAGGATGATTGCTTGGCTTTTGGGGTGTTGGTATACCTCAGGGCGAAATTAATTCGTCTTGTAACCTGCTCCATTTTTATCTTATGCTTTGCTGATTCAATAGCCTTTTGGAGTTCAACTTTTGTTAATGATGGTGTGAGCCTTGCCGGTTGTGTTAATGCTCCGAGGACCAGGAGAATTGTACAAGAATCTTCCGGGTCTATGGTTTAATTTGCTAAGTACACGGAGATCTGAAAGCAATTTTGGTCCGTTTTAGATCCGTTGAACAACATCTGCCGCACGTTTAGGTATGCTCGTATATGTCGCGTGTGGTACCGTTCTCCTATCCTGACCTAACCTGGTGTTTCGCTTGGTGCCTCCTCTGTAATGATGCCCCCCGCTGCAACATTCTGCTTCATATATTTTGAAATATATGCAGATCCTTGGTTGACTGCAAAAAAGTCTGTCAGTCCCATGTACGTTAATATCCACAACCTTCTTATTCTCCTCCATATTTTATCGGCAATTTGATTTCTCAAAAACTGGCGCCCGAAAAGTGAGTACTTTCGTCCATCATGTGCATTATTGGTTTGTTGTTAATGAACATGGTTTCCACGATGACTCTATGGTTGAATCGAAAGTCCTCAGTCCCAATGGCTAATCGTAATCTGCTTGCTGTCTCCTCGTTGCTCCGACATACCTTGCAGTCATATTTTATTTTGTCCACCTCCTTCCTCAAGTCTGGTTGTATTTCTCCCAGGGACGCCTGACACAGCAGATGATATTTAGCCTTATCAGAAACATTGACGAAGCTACGGAGTATGGTTCTCAGCCTACTTTCCGTATAAAATTCGAATTGCGTGTCGCTGGCTAAACATTGACGCGTGAAGAAATAACTGTACAAGGTCAGTGGTTGCTTCAGTGGTCCGATATGCAAGTACATTCCTTTCAAGCTAATATCTAGACCATTTGTAATCATATTCCTATTGGATAACAAGGTCGGGCAATCATCCTTCATCATACCAAAGTCAATATCAATTATGGTACCCAATTTCTTCACTGGAATTTGGATTTCCACACCGCCGATCACTGTACCCAAACTCTTAATTCTATTTATTCCTCTCCTCTTGCAAGGTCTAATATAAATCGGTCTACCAAATTCTTTCTCATAGGCTTTTTATTGGTATTGGCTAATTACCGACTTCCTTTTAGCTCCCATATCGATTACCACTCACTTGAACTCGATGTATCCGTCATCCTTCAGTTGATTTTCAGCGTAACCAATACGACAGCCATGTCGTTCTGGTGAGTTCGTGTATGAAGACATAATTAGTCGACAACGCGTCTTCGACGTGTTAGGCATCCTCATCCGTCATCAAACCAATGTAAGTAATCTCTTTCTTTTCTACCCTCCATCTCGAGTAATCATCAGACGAGTCGTCGCCTTTACACACCGTCATATTTACTATGGAGGATGGGTCGTAGAGTGACAGAAATACCTGTGGGTGTTCGGCTTTCAGTTTGTCGACAGACAATTTGACTTCCTCTGTGATATGTTGGGCATTTGCGTAGTGATATTCGCAGCACAGGGATCGGCGAATCACCCCTTTCATCCACTAGGAGCAACGTATTTTGCCTTCTGGTCTTTTGGATTTCAACCATAGGATTTTTATTCCTTTCTTCGCTTCACCGCCGTACGATTTACTAAGGGATTATAGCACATCTCTGCCGTCGTAATCTACGGAACAGGCTTAGTTTCTGTTAGGTGAGTTAAACTTGTCATTCAATTGGTTGGCGGCCCAGTTGGCTGTCTCTTGGCTCGTCTTTTGCATTCTAGCCCTAAGGGTAGTTTGAATTTTGTAAGTATCAAAAGCTGTCAACAAACGATCCGTTTATAATATGTCTGTGTGGTAGGTATTGTCCAATTGTTTCTGTAGCGAACGAAAGTTTGCCTTGAACTTCCTGTATATGCTGTCATCTGAATCTGCTTGTGATTCCAAAATTGCCTTGTACAAGGTCATCTTCTGCGATTCCGATAGTATTCTTGCCTTCTTTTCATCGCTATCGTACCATCTCTTCATCACTTCCACCACTTCATCAGGAATGTTGCATCCTCTAGAGTTGGTAGCAAAATAACTAAAAGCGTCTTCTATTAGCATCATCGGAATAGCCTTTAACTTTTCTTCCTAGTTCACTTCACACATAAGGGCGTGGGCGTCAAATACACTGATTACATTATAGAGATCCTCTTCCTAATTTCCTGAGAATTCCTTCTTGCTGACCAACGCGCGCATCACATCGTTTATTCCGAGTCCCTTGTGTCTTTGATAATCGTTGTGTCCTATCAATCCCCTTCTATGGTAATAATATTCATCCCTTCCTTTGTCACTTTGACGGTTGTGGTGGTCATAATCCCGCGTTATTCATTTCTTCTACCTCTGCCGTCTCCCGTTTAGATTTGGATCCTATCCCTTCCGCTGCCTTCCCGGTTGTTTTTCGACGTCTCTGATCTCCCATCGATGTCAAAGTCGTCGCTATCGTCGTTTGGTGTCCCTTCTCCTGATGACCTTGGTTACGGCTTTATCAGCGGTTCAGCTTGGTTTTTGGGGGTTTTGGCACATTGGTTTAGAACCAGTCACATTGTCCTGTCTGGATGTGTATGGTTCTGTGGTATTATAGCTCTTTAATGGCTCCACGGATCTCTCCTCCTCTCTTGGTTTCGTTTCCTCATCCTTCTCTGCCTTTAACCAGTCTTTCTTAGTGATGTATCCAATCGATTGGTAGTAATTCTCATTATATAGCACATCGATAAGATGTTTGGACTGGGAGACTCTTCTACTCGTGCCGACGTAAACCAAATTGTCGTGAAGGTAGTTGTACCATAAAGATTGTATCTGTCTACCCCACAATTTTATGGTCTAAGGACGGAACGCAGTAATAGAGTCGTTTCAAAATTGTTCACCATCTAAAGCCGTTCGCTTGTATGACCTCATGATACCCTAGTTTCACGTTGTGATTTCTTTATAGTTCATTAACGTTTTCCGAGGAAGCACAGTCTTTGACCCATTCGTAATCGTCAGAGAAGTTGGTATAATCATCCCAATCTTGTTCTCCTTTTTCGGCTTCAGGTGGTTTCTTTGATGGTGTCACTTCCCTATCGAACTGATTGGAGCTCGATTTTTCATCAGGCATAATTTATTCCTCTTTATTTTCTGAGTAAGAACTTTACGAACGCGATAAACTCTTCGTTTCCCCCTCTATCCTCTTCCAATTATTTCGGAAATTCTGGTCCCCTACATCCTTTTCTTACAGACTTTCACTCCTTTTCTCTGTCATTATAGGCTTTTTCAATCTTGTTCTTCTCTAGCTTAGTTATTCTTCGTACAAAGTTTAAATTGTCAAAACCGTCAGGATTAATATACCATTATATTCTACTTCTCATTCGCGTTATTAGCAATGGTAAAGTTTTTATTAAATGAAGAGAAATATCAATCCTAACTCTCCTTATAACTGACGATCCTCTATAAAGAAAATAATTAAAAGGATAAATTTAAAAGCAAAATTAATCCTATGGGAAACCTATATGAACTAAACGAGTAATAATCATAATGATATCAGCCAATGGCGATTAGTTATTCGGTAAATGTGTGGGGCGGGTCTCTCTCTGCATCTTCAAACCTCGCGAAACGTAACTAGTGACAACGTAGCTCTCTTACGATTGAGTATCCTTACGGTCTCGTGATCGGAAAGTATCTCAATATTACCCCCCGATTTCTGTCAATTGGAAGCCTGCAATAATCGATAGGATTATTTTTCTCTGTTGCCGGTTGTTATCCAACCGCAGGTGATGTGGGATGTTATTTCGTCAATACGCACGGTGGTGAGCCGCTTCTGAGAGAAAATTCTGATTCTGATAAATCGCTTTGCATGTGTCTACCTTTGTTCATTTTTTTCTTCTACATGACGAGGTGCGGTATGTATAATGAATTCGATGTAGCTCGAACTAAATTCAAGAAGCCGAAACACGTGTGATAGAATCCTACTGTTAGGAAGTGGTCTAATAACTACTGTAGATTCCATTCAATTCGAAATATGTGTATCAGAAAATAAATCATTCGTTACTTGAATAAATGAGAGATTCAGAATTTTCAGGAAATGAACTGTACAGTGATTTTCTTGACAAGTTATACTGTATTCCACCCCTTGTATATATCTAATCTGTAACTTGTAGTATTCTCTCTTCCCCTTTTACATGTACTAACTTCGTCGACTTTGAACATCATCAACATATCGTCATCTGCTCATCGTCGTCCTTCAACCTCGTTCTTCAACATCATCTTATTCGTCCCTTCTCTCTGACATCTCACTTCTCTCCTCTTAACGTATTCTTCTCCCGGATTCCTTTCTGCTCCCTCTTCACGTCCTCACCTCTTGGCTTCATCGCCTCTCAGCGTCCTCTCCTCCCGGCGTCCTTTCCTCTCATCTTTCTCCTTCTCTCCTCTTGGCGTCATCTCATCACGTCCCGGTCACACGAATCGATCAGTTCGATGTCGAAGGAATCTAAATTCCCTACAGAGACTCACGACAGCCCCATTGGTCCACACACATTATGGTCCCTTAAAATAATACGATGCAAGCAAGGCAAGAGAAACAAGTCAAATAGTTTCGGTTCAAAAGTTTTTTGGTCCGTCGGACATCATGAATACCTCATAAGTTTTAGCCACTTCATACCCTGTATCTAAACAAAGTAAAGGCACCATTTCGCATGTTGTAATTGTGATCCTATTGACTTACCACGATGAGCTACCGGTGCCTGTTAAACCAATCACAATCAATCACACGTGTTTACCTAAGCTTCTAGAATAAAGGCCAAAACCGGCTGATATTCTCATTTGGTACTCTCATTTCATTATAAGAATACCGAATTCACCTATCCCATTCAATTCCCTTTTTTTCTCGATACTTTTTAACCCGACAATAATAAATCCTAACTTTATCATTGCTACCGACGTAGTTGAGACATTCAATCAAGAAGTTATCCAGAAACTGTAGATACTATCTCGCGCGCGACCCACCCGCCAACAAATGCATTGACACAGTTGGCCTCCCACCACGTTAAATAAACGTTGAACTGGCTGTTCCTTTCTTTTCACACCTTCTTTCCCCAATTAAGTTGCTCTGTTTCTCTAGCTAGCTCATTAACTATATGATTTAACTTTTCTCAAATCATCACAAATATGACTCTCAAACCAATTATGACGGTAACACATAAAAAGGGGAAAAGATAAAACGTTCATCTTGAAAGCATGACAGATGGCTGATGAAGAGACGAGCGCAACATACTCAAGACAAAATGATAAACTAGAAAGACACCCCATAACAGACCTGGTAAACGAACAGAGGACAACCGGCGTAGGCGCAAAGTGGCGCAAACGATGGTTATACGACAAAGCCCAGAATATTTTACCCAGCACTGAAAACCAATTGGCACTGTAACAAGCTTCGTCACACACACGATAATTGAATAATCTGTCAGACATCGGCTTAAATTCTAAATACTGTACTTTAATTCGAACTAGTAGCAATATCCAAACCCACTTTTACATGTATCACTTCATCAACAACAGACCCAAAAAAGAGTGTAAAAAACCCAAAACAAAAGACAACAAATACTCATTAATAAAAAGATACAGACATTTAATTACCAAAAGTAAGAATCACCTCAATGAGACACATTGCACGTAACCGTCAATGACACGGAAATGGGAAGCCCAATCCACAACTTGCACTAAGTAGGTCTACACCTGCTATAGGAGAAAATAGATTTGCATGCGCAGCTCGCTACTAACGTTTCTCAATCAAATGGCTGCGAACACAAAGCTGAAGAAAAATACTACCGTACCTTTCGACATACAAAGTTCGCAAACGCACTTCAACGTTGCAGGATTAAGATCAATCCGCACTCCCAGAGGCTGCGGTCATTTTCTGTAGAATATATATATATCTTACATTGGTCGTTTACCTTTACCCTTACCTCTTATTCCCGTATTTCCTTTAACTAAATGAACTCACACAGACCTGACGGCTAATGGCCCGATTCGACAAAATGGTAATGACCATTGCTAATTTCTATGGTCGTCACGGAGCACCAATACGTACCACTGTTTTCTTGAGCTTGGACCTAGCTCTATGTCATTGAACTTGTGCAAAATATCTGGGGCTGTTCAGCGATTAATGGGACAAAAGAGATGGGGTATGTTTTCGAGACCTTTGGTGGATAGACAGTAAATGCACTCGGAAACAAAATACCGATTGTCACTGATAAGCGTAGACCAAAACAGTGATGACGTAAGGATATTTCCTTTGTTAAGTGCCAGTATGACCGACTTGGCTTGTGTGGACAATACGCAAAGGCGGAGTGGAATATCAGTATCATCGCGCGAAATCTAACCTACTCCAATATTCTTTACGTAGATACCATCACGAAGGATGAGATACGATAGTCGCACACAAGAATTTTAAGATTGAAACGTAGCTATATGTGGTAAAACTGGCAACTTCAGTTCCTGATAAATCGTTCTATAAACAGGTGGTACAGAACCGAGACTACTGGTGACTGATGAGAGTTCGGCTTAGCAGATCAGCCCGAACTTTGTCTTCTCTGCGTACACGTAAACATATGTAACTGTAGCGACTCAACTACACACCCCAGAGAAGAATTTTTCGATCGAGGTTTTATTTATGCACAGCCACCCAGAGGCTCAAACGAGATAACCTGATTGCTGTCGTCAGTATGCAGTTTAAATCCAGCAGGCGTTGTAGCAAGCCAATGTAAGCTGTCGGCAGTGGAGAAAGTTGGTAATGATTCTTTTTCGATGATACTCCAGCCAATTGGCATGACATTGGAATGACCGGAGAGAAAGGCGAGAGGCTCATGGCTTTTGTTGGCTCGAACGAAAAGTAGGACTAGCAATGGGAACTTGATTTTTAATACCAGACCAAGCAAAATCAATTAGGCTGGTGTAGATTGAAAGACGTTTTGTTCCATCGTGGTGAGTGAGAGTGACCTGATATGTGTCCGACTGAAGACACACGTCTAAAGACATAGATTTATCTGTCGATCGGCCAATTGAAGACAAAATGATTCGGTTAGCGGCTTTACGTGTTAAATTTCCACCTGCAGCAGCGTAAATTTGTTCTAGGAAATCTTGCAATGTGCGAATAATTTCTATGAAATGTGGTATGCCGGTTCCTAGCCATTTTAATCCACAGACTAATTTTTTAATGTGTGCTCCATTCTGCGGCAAATCCATATATAATAAATCCTGAAGGTGATGTGGATCAAATCTTATAGAGTCGGGGTAGATGATACGACCGCACCACCGGACATATGAAGTACACAGGAGACACTTTTCGGGTGCACAGCTATGTTGAACGGGTGACAGTATGTACATAGTAGACGAATACAATACAATATGGCAGGTAGTAGAAGAATACAATACAATAAGGCAGTTCCGTGGAGGTCTAATTTGTCCAGCCACTGGAGGAAATGTTTTCCGACCACCTCTGGTAGCATCTTTTCTATTACTAATTCCATGTCTGTCACGTCGTTTATGATACCATGTAGAACACGAGTAAAGGAGAAGAAACCATTCTGTGTCACAAACAAATGACCGTCCTGTGATTCCTTAGTCAGTGGTAACTGCCAGTAGCCATGACTAAGATCGCAGTTTGCAAAGACCCATGACAACTCTAGTTTATTCAACTCGTCCTCAAGAACCGGCATCGGATACTGATAATGAACTGAGAATTGGTTTACCGGTCCTAAATTAACATTAAATCTAGAACGAACGTGAGCCGGTTTGGAAACGGGAAGTCGCTCCATGGCCGGGCGACCGGTTGGATGCTGATAAATAATTCCACAGCAGACGAACTCCGAGACCCGTCTGTCCGTAAAGATCCGTTAGTGTTTAGAACTGTTGCGTCATAGTACGCATACTGGCCATATATCCGGAGTGGGAGCGATATGGAGCGGTTGGAAATGGAGAAAAATTCCTGTGCAGAAAGATACACCCAACATGTCACTAAAGTTTTTGACGAGGGCAGAAAATACTGCAACCGCTCAACCGGAAACCCATTTTTGGTTGCAACTCACGAAGAATCCAGTCGATAACGTTACCACAAACCTGTTTTTTGTATTCTTCTTCAATATCCTTTGATGAATAGTACCCCTATCCAAGGGTCTTGTTCCAATAGAACAAGATGGTAATGTGCCCTAGGGCGATCATCATCTGGTTTAGCAAAATATTTCAAAAGTTCACAACCATGGATATAGCTGTCTCCTGGTACTTTGCGAAGGCGAGCCAGCATGAGACGACTAACTGTTCTGTTCAATAAAATTTTGACACCTCTGCAATCAGTTCCTTACGATGTAGCATGATTATGTTCCAGAGGCTTCCTGCTATCAATTTGTAGGTGATGTATAACGGTATAGGCAATAAGTATGTATTCGAATATAAGGTCTGCATCTGGTACAGGAAAACGCATATTCACCAACGCAATCTGACCGGCTGAAAATGTAGTACTATTACAGTCTGACAGAGAGAGAAATTAAAAGAAAGAGCGTCACCGCCGTTCTTAAACGAGACTTGGACAGAGATTGGCGAGATGTTCTCTATACTACCAATACCTTTTACTACAGCTGTCTCTGTGATTTGATCTGAGGCGATTCTATCATCTATTCCGCCATCACAATGACCAGTACCATCCAAGAAGGTAAAGCCATTCGATACCGAAAGTTTATACAAAGGCGTGGGAGACTGTGGTTCTGAAGGAGATGTTTTTGCAGACGCCCAGTTTTTGTCGAAGTTTTCAGTATTATGATGGTGAAGAAGTTGAATATTGGCTTCCGGTCCTCCTTTAGCTCGTTCCCGTGTATGTGCGCCCATGTATTTTCCTTTTCGCCTTCCGTACATTCCTGATAGTCTTTTGTTTATTGTCTATGCCCTTTCTCCTTATGTGAAAAGTACCAGCATAAAGAATAATCTAACCGTCATCATCACGATATTTCTAGGTGTTCGTTGTGGTTAGTCGTCTTCTAGATGATACAGAGGCAGGAGGTGTCACAACTATGAAAGTAGAAAGACTACAGAGACTAGTACGATGACCGGTGTCCGTATCGTATCTGGTTAAATGAACAAAGCTGAAAGAGATGTGTTCGTCAGATGAAAAACCACTATCGGCAATACCAAAGGCTTCAGGGATTCTTATGGAATTTACCATGAATTTCTTGAATTCTTTCCCGAGCTTTTTGTGGACGAATTCCAGATCCGACTGCAAATGGTTGTGGATGGACTTAGTTTTCATCACTGAAAAGGCATGGACTGCTGCAGCTGTTTCATTCAAATTCAGTAGCCATTCCAGACCATTTTGTCGCAAAATTGTGAAATAGTTTGTAAACGTTTCTGCATTTCTGATGTCGCACTACGGTATTTCATATCCATTTTCAACTGCTTCTTCGAATGTGATCGAGGTTTGCCAATGTGATAACGGCTCGGGTTATTTGTCTTTTCCGTCCAGGTACTGGCGGATAATTTCGTTGGTTAACATGTCGTAAAACATGGTACCACCAATAAAAACCAAGTTCAATAGCGGTCTCGGGCTATTCGCCATCGACGAAGTATTTGAAGCCGACTGGGTGCATGTTGTCAAAACTCTCCCCACTAATCTGTTTTTCCGGGTGGCAACGTTGTTGACATATTGGTAGTATCGGCGGATAAAAACGTTTATCGATAAATGTCTGTCTTTTCCAGTCGAAGGTGCTCTCTGGAGATGAAGTGATGTGATGCTGGCGATTTACTCGAAACTGGTGAAAGGATGAGGCTAAATGTAGCAATATTGATACTAGCAGAGAAAAACATGTGTAAAAAACTGTACCATATTGCTATATATATCTAGACCAAATCATTTCCCAAATAGTTTATTTTTAAAAATGGCATTAATATGCCTATGATGCCACATACCGATAAGTATTTTTACTGCAAGGCCCACGATCAACAAAGAATGATCCTTCACCAGATTGAATGTCATATCTTTTAGTTCTTGATTTTTGTCTTCCACTTGTAAATCCCACGCCAAATTTGATAGGTCTTTCATCTGGAAATTTTGTTACCCGTCCATTATTATATTTTTATCTGAGTACCCCTATCCATATTGGCATTTATAGGGAGTCGAATAGCCTTTCTTTGCCAATTGTTCCCCTGTCCAAGTCGGTTTACTTTGTTCCAGAATCCTGTTGAGTCCATACGGAAATTCTCTTTCCCCTGTACAAAAACACTAACTCACATGTATTCCGTCAGCTTTCAAGCCTTCAGTTCCATTGCTCACATGATTTGGTGCTATTAAAAACTAGAGTTAACATCTGAGCTAACTGCTACTCTTGGCTGGCAAAGAGGATGATGCTGTAGTTTTGATGGGCGTGGCTATTTTCTTTCCCACACTTTTTGGCTTCATACCTATATTTCATCTTTTCTACGCACTCTTACCTATCGTGGAACCAATATCCAATATCACGGCACCATTTACACTTAGTTTCAGATTTCGTATATCGAATGCGGTCTCATTTCCAACGAGGGGAATACTTTTCATGTTTATGATACCCGACCATCGTTCGTTTCCTTTGTGAACCATGATCATCTCTATAATATATCTTATCTCCGTACTTCATGACATATTTATTTTATCAATCATATTTTCCTATAGAGCTCCCACTTCTCCAAAAGTTAATGATAACTCTGTCAAAAAAGTCGTGTATTGTAGACTCTTTTATTTTCGAAAAGTACAAATGAAACAAAGTAAGCAAGTAGTTATAGGAGCTTGTGCGTCTGCTGAGTTTATTGGGTGTTTACGCGGTCAAAAGAAGTAGGCGATGTCTCTATTAACCCTGATCCACTTAAGAACAGTTATGGGCTACTAAACTAAGGGCACAGTTTGGTTTCCTCCTCAGATATAATCGCAGCTGGTTAATAAGGTCACGAAATCCACACGAAGGGATCACCTTGACTTCCATCTTTGCTTTTGGGCAACCCAGTGCGTGTATGTTTGTTTCGAGTTTGCCGTCTGGCAGTGTCATTGACGGGTTGGCTGTAATGGTTGAAATCTGGAGAGCTGTCTGTCTATCTTTGTTAATTTCTACCCTTTTTAATCCTTTAATAATCATGTCTATGATGGAGAAGTATATGAATGAAAAAAAATCCATCCTGGGAGAGTGACACATGAGATGGATTCTGCCGATGGCGGAATGGAAATAGGAATTTCTATAATCAAAGAATTTGAGGTTATGGTTAGAGACACATACATGTGTCGTCTCGTTTGCCCTTTGGTGACGCTGCTACAGTACAGTATCGGTTCCATACAGTTTAAATACTGTGTTGTGTCTAATCTTTGTGGGAAATATTTTGCTCACTGTACCATTTACAGTACAATTCCTGCGCGACCAATTTTCTTGCTTGGTAACTGTATGTGTAAATACGGCTTCCTGTATTTACCCTGTTTTACGTTTCAACACTGGTTTAGACATTCTTAATTATACGTATGTTCTGCCACTACCCCCATCTTTACCGTTCTCATCCCTCTTCAACATCAACCTGTGTCTAAATTAATTTCCATTATGATAACATGACACTACGCTTATCTATCATCACCAATACATTTACGCCTTTTTATAACCCTGGCACTATCTTACCAATTCTCCTTTCATCTTCCACATCTCCCTTTGTCGTGATGTCACATGAACTTCATCAAATCGATTATCCAATCGAAAATCAGGCTATTTTAGTTCGGGTTATCACGCGGCTATACAACCTTGGGGCTTCGTCGTAAACTTGTTGGTTTTCATGATGGTATGTAAAGTGGTAGTTGTTTTGAGTATAGATTTTGCGATATGATCGGTGGCATTGTCTTGTCCGAGGATTTATGCCATACTTTTGAGCTCTCCATTGTCGTGGCTTTCCTTCAAGGCGAGTACATCTATCTTTAGTCGTTTCTTAGTCGTTTTTTCTTTCCTTAGCGATCACATTGAAGACGGTTTCCGAATCAATTAGTGTCTTTATTCGGAGTTTTAACCAGTTGTTTCCTCAACCGAGTCCTTCACTATGTAATCATAATCGAATACAAGGATAAGTGCCTGTATCTCTATGAATTTTGCATGGTTATTGAAGGTTTGAAATGAAATATGTATTGAACTTCAAGACATATTTCAAGTCACTCTACTTTTGTTTGGAAGCCTTTTGTG
>JAULBU010051849.1:0-12719 GCA_032358235.1 Odonthalia washingtoniensis | reverse complement strand
CTGGCCAGCCCGTGACTCCTATCTAGAACGAGTAGGGCCGGCCGCAGCTCTACCAAGATCGTCTCACAGCCCCTCGCGTGTTCGCGCCTAGGGGCGGTCCATTATATTGCCGTCGGCGGTCCGACGATTCGCTCAATTCGCGATAATTAAGTTTCAGTTCGCACTGACCAGCCCCTCTAGAAGGCTGTAATTTGTCTTCTGTAACTTGTAGACTATACCAAGAATTTCCTCAATGTGACGTTATGATCGACTGTCTGAATCTACCGCGGTGCCGGCCAACTCGCTCCATTGACCATGACCCTCCTTTCGACTAGTCCCTGACGATTCACCACGATTGATCACGCCCATAAGGTGTTGCAGTAGCTTCTTTGTGGAAATCAAAGGCTTAGCCTGGGAGCTTCGGAGAGAGGGGATCAGACCGCGATAAGTCCTGGTTAAGTCAGAAAATTTCACGCGGTGTTTCATCCACTCCTCGCAGGTCACGACTTCCCTCAGAACCCCGAAATCATTATGGGCTCCAATACGCACATCAGAAACTACTCCTAAGGTTTAATCGTTGACAGGAAAATGAGCGGCGCCAAGAACGATTCAGGGCACGAGGATGTCGTCGGCTTGAATTTCACCAACAGCTTGCACGGCGGTAGTTTCGAAAACAACCACCACCTCGGCCCCTTGAACCGCGCTCCAATCGCGTGCCTAGGCCCGCGCAGTATCACACGCTGGAACATCGGGATCGGAACTGCCCGAAGCGCCAGTAGTAGATGCTGTGGCTATATTTAATGATACTACAGGTGGAGAATAAGAGAAGAAACGCCGAAGATGACTGATTAAATTACTCGAAGACGGATTTTTCGGTTGGGGGAGGAACGTGCGTTCATTCTTTAATAGTGAAGGGGTATAGTTTAGTACCTCGTTCAGTGGCGGGTACTGGCCACTCCCACACTAATTTGATCCTTTTAGCGTTTCCTTTTCCATTCCTTTGTGTCTTCGGTTACCTTTCTTTTTCACTCTTGACACGTGTCATTCTTACACACCCGCGGACATTAGTCCCCAGGTCTGTAAGGACCACAGGTTTTTATGCAATGAAGACCGCGCCGCCGACGCCAACCGGCGCCGACTGGACCGGCATCTTTTCCCTGGCGACCAACTAGACCCCCAACTTTACCGACAACAAACAATCTACGACTGCCCTAGAAGACTAACCCCTTAACTACACTGCGGGATGAAATTACGACCATTTGCAAGTTCCCCTTGCTTGTGAAACACCAGAAAGGAGCCACTGGACGTGTGAAGCACGCGATTGTACAGATCCCCGCCGTCGCCCCCAACGGCGGTGTATACAGTTCACCGTCGTGTCTGAATTTGTTCTCTTGCTCTGCCAACCCCCGTCTTTGAACCTTGTACCCCCTCTTCCAAGCTACTCGGTGGGGTACTATAGCTTCGAAATGAAACCAGCATCCGAACCCCCATGAGAATTCTCTGGCTTAAACTTAGAATATAACCCTGACTCCATCATCATTAAGACAGAAAAGAATTATTTATCTAAACTTCAACTTTTGGATAAAGACGCTTCCTTAAATCCTTTCGTTCAATGAGGATGACGTTAGCTTGTTTGGCACATACCCGTCCGGATTGCTTGTATGAGATATACAGAATGGCGCAAATTACGGAAACACAATACATAAACTCAGCCACAACCATCACAACACAATTGAACAAAGCATCGATATATGCGAAACGCCGTCATATCGACATAATTTTTCCGCAGCCTGAACGTGAAACACTTAAGATAGTGGGGTATAGCGATGCGTCATTCGGGTTCAATCTCGACCTTTCAAATCAACTTGGTTATATTATCTTCTTATCAGATGCAAAAGGTTCAGTTATACAAATTACCTTGAAATAATACAAAGCCAAGCGCCTTTGTAGATCTTCCATGACCACTGAAGTAGTTGCATTTTCAGATATACTCAATAGAACTTTAACCGTTTCAACTTAACTATCCCAACCAAAAAAAATGAAAAATTCAACTCGACCTCCTGACTGATCGAAAACTATTCGATGTAATTTCAAAAGGATTGATGACATCTGAAAAACAAATAATTCTAGTTGTGGCCGCAGCACGCGAGGGATTCAAACGACACGATATATCCAACATATGATTAGTACGATCAGAGGGAAAGGCATGCAATGGCCTCACAAAACTAATGTCATAAGTGACATTACGCACCATAATACAAACATCTGTTCACACAACGAATCCCGTTCAATGGTTCATTCGGCTTGACTGCGACTCACCAGAATCATCTCTCGAACCTTAAACTAAAATATCCAATCTTTCATCCTACTTCCATCTTCTTTCTCATTCAGTTACTTTACTATATTCCTATCAAAATGCAACTCAAAACAAAAATACGAACAGTGAACAATACAAAAGCTTTCCACATTCATCATCTTTAACAACCATTTCATTAAATTGATCAATATATCTTCTTACAATAAGAAAAAGTACTACCTTACGATATCATATTTCAAATCATCGTGAAATAGTACAAACTTATGTTAAATGATCAAATTTGAAACACCTATTCTTCTGACAGTTTCACATGTTATATCCACATTGAGATGGCTGCGGACTTCTTGACGAAGCGGCTTCAGATCAGTGGAATTCACAAGGCCTTGGAGAAGATTCAAGTTAGGGTACATAATGGCGAGGAGGCATGTTAGTAATAGAGTGACGCCATCATGGTATAGGAAAACACCCGCCGAAGGAGGAGGGAGCGCCGCAGGTGGCGAAAATGTGAGTGAATGCGCGAGGGAATACGTTGTAAACAATTTCTTAGAGTGCAAGTTAATTGACTTACACATGCCGTTTGCTGGATGGCGCGTGTTTTGATTGATTTTTCACACAACTTGATTGTATTGATATACAGAGGCACCTGTGGATTGAATTGACACTAGTGAACTCCACTGTGAGATGTAGCTGGTTGTAAAAGTGTATAAATAGGACAAAAACAGATTGTTGAGAAAATTAAATAAACACAGATACCTTTTTCCATAATACTTTCACACACAAACATGAACTACCACAAATCAGTATGACTTAAAATCACAATAAAATACCTTAACGGTTTATTTCCTATTATTATATCATTATACTTTGGTATTCAATAATGATATTTTATTTGGTATCAACCAAAACTTTAGGAATAAAATAAAACGTCCAGAACAAACAATCCTTGCACCGCAACAATGATATAAATTGATAATATCATATTCATACTTCTATATTATACATAAAAATTCGGTATACAAAAATGGTATAATTTAATCACGGCGTTTTCAAAAGCGAATAGGGGGAGTGATAAAATCGTCTTCAGATTGACCGCACTAACTGGAACATGTACATTACAAGTTACCTTCTAGGACATGCCTCCAGCTTATACTCCAAACTATACAGTTGGAACATCCAGTAAGACAGGTGTATACAATTGTACTCTGGATTACATCTACACAGACTTCCACAGAACAATATTCTGTCTTCGGTATCCGCTTTTGGCGTTATTCTTCCCTATAAGAACACCACCAGAACCATTCCCTTTTTCACATTTTATCTTCTTCTTCTTCACTTTCTTTCTCTTAAATCATCGAAGAATTAGTTTAACAATTGTTGCCGATAGGGTGGAGTCGCCTTTTTAAGAAGTCACCAATTAGTGGAGTCACGAATCGAGCTCGTCCTTTGCTACTAATCCTGCCCTTGTAAAGACCTCCGTTGTTCGGTACTCACTTGACCTGTCTATCTCCCTGTCTCGCCCTGTCTCTCCCTGTCTCTCCCTCTCCCTCTCTTTACTCCATATACATAAACCTCCACTTTTCTACACCAACATCATTAAATGCATTAGAATACACGAGCACTCACCTATCATCCACATTAACCAATCACGATCCAATAATCCACATCCAATCCACCTTAACTGCATAACCCTGATCGTCTCAGTCTACACTGTCATCGTAGGTAGCCTTCGTTCAGACACCTAATAGTGTACACTCTAACGAACCAAATAGTCACTTGAAGCTTGGTACACAAAACGTTGACTTCTGTAAGGCGCTAGTTGTCATATCCAAGGCAAAGCTGATTGGAATCCCGTGTTTGTACGGAAATGATACTGTGTCGTATCGAGTCCATTGCAAGTCCATTGCTTCAGCTAGAGAGATAAACCAAATGGCGAAAATTGGTTCGTCCTTCACGGTGCCCGAGGTTTAGAAATCATCCAATTTTCGAAACTCCCCATCACCCAAACCGACAACCACACTGTTTCCTAACTCACAACCACATTCTCAGACCTTTACTAGCAAATCGACGACATCGGTCGTCACCTTGAAAATTGTGGAAACTTACAGAGCAACTCCGGATGCTCCAAAACCAACGACGTCTATCCCAACGCCTAGCCCACCACTCATCCTAGCTCCCTGCGCTGCTGTACCCGTCCCTAACACTGGAATTACAATGAATCCATTAAATCAAATCTTGTAAAATACTGCACGTGGTACATGTGTATTACTCGGCCACATCCTCACTTCACCATCGACTCAAATATTGCACCGCTTCCGTCACTTGAAACACGGCGCCTCGAGTTCATGAACGCTTTCAGGTGACAAAATTAAAAGCTCGTACCACTATCTACAAGAATCAAGTGTGTTATAAAAATCAATTCAATAATCTGATACGTCACATATCAGATAAACAGAAAACTGGTAGTTTGGTTTTCAAACCCTGATGAGGACGTTCAAAAACACGAAAAATTCCAACAGACGCTTGAGGGCCCGTATAAAATACTAGAGGCCTCCCACGGGCACTTTTAATACAACGCTGAGCGATTGTTGGAAGTTTCGGAACCAACCGCGTTACACATGCCCCAGCACTGGAGTACAATGCTCAGAGTTCACCTCTTTGCGTTTTAACACTTGCCCTTCAGTCCTCATTCGGTCCGCTACCTACGCTCTTGCAAACTTCCTCTCTGATCGTTGATCACTTACTGTCTTCCTTTTTTTCATTCAAGTACTGCCTCTTAAATCGCTACTGTACATCTCTATAAGTGCATACTACAGTACAACACTCCTACTTACAACCCATCAGAATAACCGTACCCTACACATTCAAATCCACACGTGGCAGTATACCTCCCACGTTTTTAATTGTACAAAAATTAGTATACTTCTACTCGGTATCTCCCAACACAGTTAGACAGATACACCACTAACGACAAACCTCTGGTTCGTAGCTTGCTTCAAATTATCATTTCTCACACATTGAACAACGAACCCTGATTCGGTGCTAATCATTTTAAAATTCACACTACTCTAAGCGACGATTCTCTTCATCGTTACTCGTCATTATATAATTACAATAATCTGTGAGACAATCCTCTGATTTCTCGATCATAATTTTAAACTTACATTACAATGGACGACGAACCCCTGATTCGTCGATGAAAAGAAAAAATGGTGGCATTTAGCCGACGCTGTGCAGACAAAAAAATTCATTTCTAAACAGGGACGTCGAGGGCGAATATAGGCTGAATTCGTCAACCAGACTACGTCCAAACGTTTCAAAAACATATGGTGGCATCTAGCAGACTCTGTGAAGACATAAACACCGGGCATCGAATATTTATTCTACGGCTCATAATCGTTTGGTGTTTCCAACCGAAGACTTACAGACAAACAAAAATGGTTACCGGGACACAAACCATTGATTAACCGCAAGAAAGAGGCGGAGCACGTCGGATTCTCACAGCCACCTGATTTACAACTTCACCAGACAAAGCCCATGGTAAAATTTATTACAGATGCCGGCTGCGTAACAAAACGAAGAAAGCAGTTTTTTATTTTCTTCAACAATGGAAATACGGCGTGCAATCATTCTTTGGCAGCCGAAACCTGCTGATGCCATTGACCTGATGACGCCCAACTAAATTCGAAGAATAGGATAAATAAAAAAAGAACACGGAAAAGCTTTGTTGCTACAGGAAAATGGTAATGGTTTATTCGTTGAACTCGAGCAATGGAAGTACTGTCTTAAAGAACATCTTGTTCGTCTTTGAGAAATACAAGACTCCATTTGAAATGATGGTCTACGACTTAGGTTAGTGGGATGGGTCTGCGAAGTCCCTCCCAGGGGGTACTGGGAATTCACCCCTACTAATTACACCATTTTTGTCCTGTCTCAATGTATTCCATTTCCACTCCTTCGACACGTGTTCCCCCCTTTTCTTTCTCGTTTTGCACGTGTAAAGATTACATACATGTAGATTTAGGTCTACGGGTCTATATGCAGGAAACGTTTTAGATAATAAATACCTTCTCGTAGGAGCCAACTGGGTGCCGACTAGAACGAACATTTTTATTCTGGTAAAGAACCGACTTCCAACTTTCACTTCTAAACCAACTAGATATGCAGGTAACGGTGTAGGATCACATAAATCTGTAGTGTTATAAGAATTGTGTGCCCTCCCAAAGGTGCAGTTGGAAGCGTGTAGCACGCGACCGTCCAAATTCTAGCTGGCTTATTCACACAGTTATTTCCAGTCGGCCGTGAAGAGATGTAATTTTGTCGCTCTGTGACCACCGAGCTCACCCTCGGTCTCTGAAATTTTCTATAGCTGTACTGCCCATTATCAGCTACTGGGTGTGATGCCACACAAATCTCTTCTCGCTGCATGGAATTCGTCTAAACCATGCATATGAAGATCCAAATAGATGGTACTGACGAGACAAAATGTGATTCGGAATCAAACTGGACAGTAATATCTTTCAAAATTCGTTAATTACTCAATTACTGATAATGAGCTTTCATTTATTATTCCTCCACAAAGTTCCTAAAAAGAGACGAAATTTGAATCGAGCAGACCATAGACCCAAGCTATGATCAACAAGATTCAAATTTCGTCTTGCCCAGTTAGCAACAAATTCTTTGGAAAGATCTGTTAAGAATACCTTCAACCCTTCCTGTTCGTAAAAATTTGAACTCTTTGCTGATAAAAGACAAACTCAGAGTGAAGCATTGTGTACTTTGTCTGATGAACACTGTAAACAAGACCCAAATCCTCATTTAGCAGAATGTAAACACCAAAATATTCATCAAAAAGCTCATCGAAAAGCTAAACAAGGTATTCAACAGAGAGCGGTACTTTTAATTCGATTTTATTTTAATTATCAATTTCTTCTCATATTGCGGATTAGTTGCCAAAATGATTATGAAACCGTACTTTGTATTTCTTATCTCCATCAAAATCACCCCCGATTACATACGCTATCGCCCATTAATAACCGTATTGGGTTACTGTTGAGAATTGGGGGATCTTGGTGGTCGAGAAGCAGTGGGGATTTGAGGAGACGGGGATGACGCTACAACGATTATGGGATTGAAGAAATTGCAGACTATAATCACATGAATTTTATTTTAACTTAAGTCAGAGTTTCTGTAAACAACATCTTGGTTTTGGATTGGGCGCTTTGATGTATTCACACCAGGACTGGATATCATAATATCTACACCGAACAGGGCCGTAGTATTACATGATGTGGACTGTTATATTTTGGAGCGGTGATGCCCACGGCCCATTATAGAATTTAGCAGGGGGTAAGGGTTGAACTAGGTTTAAAAATTCTTCTTTTGTTATACTGTCGCTGTTAGATAACTGTATATTTTTGGCAGCCTTTACAACACTAAGATTGGTCATAAGGTACTCACCTCCAAACTGAGTAGTAGAGATAGTTGGTTTGCCGTTGTAGTACATGATATAGGTGGAGTGGTGGATAGATGTGATGAATAAGTTCTGTAAAGAAAGTGGTATTGGGAGAGAAATTTGGGATAATCGCTGCTTCACGAGATATATAAATAAGCTTGTTTCGTACTTTAAACATGTAAACATAGTTTCCTGTATTCTGGATACCGTTTGTCAACGAATATATCATTTAATGTCAATTTAATTTGTGGATGTAACGATCATTTGAACAAATTTCTTCATTTAATGACTACTGTCTGATATTGTTTTCTTTTACATATTTAAATATATATTTTTATATCACTAATTACAATAAATGAACAAATTTCACTTTATAGTACATATGTAGGGTATAAATGAGGAGAATGAAAGATGATATCATTGGGAATGATTGAGTTTTGTTGTCCCGAATATGTATTCTTATTCGTAAATATCAGACCGTGAATACTGTAATGAAGGAATTCTAAAATATGTTGGTTTACAAGGAAAGGATGTTCCAAATCCAAAAGCTAAGGAGAAAGAGGAAAAGAGGGAAAGAAATTAAGCATAAAAGTCAATTTGAAATTCACCCATTCCCCCTTACAATTTAACAGGGAATTATCTCTACACTATCCCCACCTACCCAGTTATCAAAAAAGAATTCAGTAAAAATGGAACATATCGTTCAATGCAATGGAGTTCATCTTTACTATTTTGATACAGTTGAAAGTGTAGTTATCCTTACAATATTTGTATGTAGTACTTGTCGTCTGCTACTAGCATTCAAAAACTACTACATAAAAATAAGGTAAAGATACCTCCACCTTTAACTGTATCCGATGATACTAGCAGCAGAAAAATACTACATATATTCAAATATAGTATATAGGTGATACGCAAGGTTATATTGTTAGTAAAACCAAAGTCAATACGTGGTAATATAATATAGGGCGTCTCACATATGACCTATGTAGTATTGGCGACAACGAAATTGTTTTATTGATAAAAAGAAATATAAATGGGGTTGTCTACAGCGTGTTATTTTCACATTACATGTAATATGAAAATATCATTTTCAAAGGTTACAAGGAATACAGGTGTTTACTCATATTGAAAATGTTGTCAATACGCCAATGTTTAGTATACTTCTTTTTTATACACTTTAAATCTACGAGAGTGGTCTTGTAAATGATCCTTGATGTTAGAGACGCACCGAAACGATATATGTTCTTGATTGTATGCCTTCATATTTCAAAATATTCTCCTTCAGTGTGAAGTGAGAGGAAGAGAAATGGGAAAGGTTTCTCGAGTGGAAACTTCAATGGTTTCAGGATGAAGACGTTGCCTCATTTATGCGGTCGATGATGGAACACTCTGACAAATATGTGAAATTGAATCTCCACGGAGGTTGTTTATAAATTTGATATACATTTTTGTCTATGTAGTAAATTTGCAAGAAGGTCAGGAGGGGCTGTATGATAATTTATACTTGAACAATCAAATTGCACAGCAGAAAATATTTACAAATAAACTATCACCACACGAAATATCTACTGCAAGAAACATATTTCTACCTTTTGGTATACAAGTAGTGTAAAGAATAGTTGTTGGAACCATCTAATATTAGTGGTGCCGCAATACTGAAAACTAGTCCTACAACTACTACGTTTTGTACTGAAATCCCCACTAAACCCCTAAGTTTTGCAATTGTGCGTTACAACTATTCATGTATTATGTCCTTACCATTTTTAATAGTACTGCCTTGAAAACACCTGCCTTCCCCACACAAGTATAGCACTATATTTACAGCTGTACCATTCTACTAAATCGCCATACATGATAAGTACGATATTTCATACGGTACTGCTATTACTGATTTCCGTATAGTATAATTCACTATTATTTTTGTTATACAAAAGTACTAACATGATATACGGAAAGAAAAATTTGTTCATATCGTTAAACTAGTTTCAGTCGTACAGGATTGATAATTTCTGTGTGGCACATTATTTCATATCAACTGTGCTGGAAATATTTACAGTAATCCGACATCGAAATCGTTGAACCGTATGTCTGCTTTGAGTTTCGAAAGTACGTGTAAATTCAAAACTAATGTGCAGCTGAATTGAAAATACGGATCTACTAAACATTAATGGTATGGTACGTCCAATAAGTAGCACAGAAAGTCCGAAACGTGAGACTCGATCAGACTAAATTTGGTCCCAAAATCACTGAGCAATGCAAAATATTTGTGGATCGAAACTGCTAGAATGTAAGGAAATGATCCTTTTGTGTGTGTACTGTGAAAATGTTTACTATATTTCATATATGCTGCTCCTACGATGTTGTCGTACAATGAATTAGTGCACTAAAACTCTATTTTCAGTCTTTAAAATTAGAATGGTAAATCTCTTGGAATTATTTCTGCGTATATTTCTAAACAGTAATCCAATCTGTGGTCGGTATCCAGAAATGTTGTTAGAACCACTACCTGCCCCTCCAATTACATCGCTACTGCCACGTACGAGCCTTCTCAGTGTATCAATATGGCAAAAGATGCAGTTATGCACCAGACCTACACGACGGACGCCTTCATGAAGTTGCAGAATATGAAGTTTATTTGATTTAACGGCATATAGCGAGTCCTGTTATTCCATTATTCCGGAGACGTTACGCAGTCTTTGTTCCTATATTTAAATATTGCTCCGATTGTTAGTACCACCGATTTCCCTACCTCTGTGTTTTCGGGACTGAATGCCTACATTCAAACGGCGTACATTTTGGGTGGATGTACGAGCCACTAATTTATTGAGCATTTGGGGTATTTTGTAGATTACATCCACAATTATACAGCGTGTGCATGGTTACGGACTGTAGCTCCATGAACAATCTACGCGTTTTTAAAATAAAATAGACGGGGAATTTACCTGGGCATACACACAGGGTATGTAATGGGAATGTGGCATATATTAATAGATATGGACAGTAGGAAATAAATGAAAACAACAGTCCGGGCCATCTTCAACGTTTTGAAAAAACAAACGGATTGGCCATGCAAAAATATCTGCATTTTTTGAAATAATTTATGGGTGAAATCTAAGATCGGAACTACATATTTTGTATGAGAAAGAGAATGAATAATTCAGAAAAACCTACGAAAAATGTAGTTTACAGTGGATGGTACTATCACGATGTTTTCATGTATTTGATATAAAGGTACATGTAAACTAAATGTATTAGCCCGTATCTTCCGTGTAATATAGAAATGATGTGATGCTATACGAGATTTGATATAAAAAAATATGTGCAATATACATTGCAAAACATGTATACCAATTAAAGTATACATGCTAAACATTTTTAATAGTAATAATATGATGTAGCAATGAAAAATAGCACAAGAAGATGAAATAACAATAAAAACAGGACATTAAAAAATTCGATGTAGAGGGAAAAGTGACAGAAAAAGTAAATCATAACAAAGAAAAGAATGAGGACCACTAAAAGAAAATACCATGTTAAACTGGTGATAAACGGAGGTTTCATAGCGAATTATAATAAATAATCAAGAGGTAAGTAAAGAGAATATCAAAAAATATGAAATGGGGATGTTTGTATAAAAATCGAACCAAAATTTGAAGGAAAACAAACCATTTTTCACCATCGAGGAAAAGTACACATTGCGTTCCATCACTTCGACAAGAAAAGACCTGCTGATTTTCTAAGACATGGGAAAAACGAAAAAGAAAAAAATTTATATCAAGCATGTTAGTAAATATGTATATTAAACAGTCTAGGATGGGGATGTCTGTAAAAAATAATAACCAAGAAAAAAATGACGACATACCATTTGCAGGTGAACCCTAAGATACCCAATACATTACGTAGCATAATGCTACGATAATCTAACGTATGAAAAAACGAAAAAAATAACATTTATAAGAAGTATATATGTAGGAATGTATATTAAAACGTCTGGGATGCGGATGATAGTATAAACTAAGAACAAAGAAGGAAAAGACGACATACCGTTTTTTGGTATCCACTAAGATACCCATTGCGTGCGAACGTGGCGCGCGCTTTGTTGAAAGTTGATCGGTTGTAGTTGAAGATTGGTGAGTGAAGAGAGTGGAGATGATGATAATTGTGAGAAACAGATGGGTGAAGAAAGTTTCATGAAATTGTGTGAAAAGGGCACATAAATTTCTAAATAATTTATGTTGAAATTAATGTGCCAACTTCACACAATGGCATGTGGATTTCTCTGTTATTTGATTGAAATATGAAGAAGCTGAAAAATGATCCACGCCCATGATATTGCACTGGGGGCATGTAACGGGTGTGCTGTATTTAATCGAAACATTAAAAATGTATATCTGTCAATGAAAATTTCAACACTAGCCTTCTATTAATTATTGAGAGCAAGAGCACAGAAAATAAATAAAAAGTAAGACTTTGAAAATAATTGAAAAAGGAAGTGTAGAGGTAACGATATAGTTACCTATAGACTATCATACCCTTATACTGACAACGGAAACAGCCTGATGCAAAATACTGGCTTTGTAATACCAGCTGATTTTTCAAATATAGGAGAGGTCATTATCTAATTGTTCCATTCTTCATTATTATCATTGCCTATAAAATTATTTTTTGTTTATATAAAAATTTTCCGACCACAATTGCTTTTTTTGTATATATAGAAAAGTTCAAAAAAAAACCGTGGCATGATAATGGAAGACACAGAAAAAAATAATCGTGGATGAAAAAAGATGGTGAGTTAATCTGAAGACGCTGGAGTATGTTCATTGTCAGATAATGACGGGGGAGAGGAAATGGACAAAACCTAAATGGGGTGTGTTGAACAAGTCGTTAGCTGTATCTTTACGCTTAGAGTCCCTCGTTGGAACGAAGGAGGTTGAGGAAGTGATTACCATTACCCGAGACCGTGACTTC
>JAULBU010051838.1:0-10288 GCA_032358235.1 Odonthalia washingtoniensis | reverse complement strand
CCACTTGAAATCTTCCAACAGCGCCCAGGTAGCTTGCAGAACTTCCCTACACACTCTCTCAACCGTTCCATTTGCCCAAGGTGTATAGACGGTAGTGAAGTGGTGTTTAACCTAGAGCTCTCGGTGCAATCCCTGAATTACCATATTTTTAAAATGATCTCCTTGGTCTGACAGCCACGTATGGACCACGTCGAATATGGAGAAACACATCATCAATCCTTCAACGGCGTTTTCGGAGTTTGCTGCACTCGCCACATGTAACAAGGCCCAAACAGAGAGGTTGTACTTCATGATCAATATGTATTAGTGTCCTGAATCGGCATGTTCCATATATATGAAATTGAAGTGAAGGAGTTCGTTACGTCTACTCGAGTGCAATGCTTCTCCCCATGGCCGCGGCGTCCTGTAAACCCATTGCGTGACCAGACAATGGAAAGACATATGGAAAAAGTTACTAAAATCGGCTTTCATCGTGTCCCATATTACCCTTCTAGAAAATAGTTTTAACGCCGTCTGCGCCCCTCGATGCCCGCCTGCGCCCATATGCGCAATTATACACAATCGTAACTGAAGATCTACGTCCTCTGCGGGAATCCATTCGGGATTCAGTACATCCTTGTACGTACCATCTTCCGTCAGATTACATTTTATTTCATCCTTTTCTCTTATGTGATTTGACTGAATTCTTCTTATGTCGGTGATGCTGGGCCAACAGAACTTTTCCTCTGCGAATGGTGCGACTAGCGCCACGAAAAACGATGGGATATTTACACGTGCGACACCAATTGTGGCTGCTGGTAACGCCCATCGAGTCATCTGATAGGTCCAAACGTTGTCTTCGACTGTGACATGCCCGATGACATAACGATACGATGACAAATCCAGAGCCCATCTGATGAGTTTGGAAGCCATATGGGATGATATTACAGGATGCCACCCGTAGGGGTTTAATATGTACAAGACCTTGTTATGGTCCGTGAATAACGAGAAACCATCCGAACTCTGTAGCAGCCAACTCATTTTTTCACATGCCGTCACGATTTCGTAAGCTTCTTTTCCTACAATCGACCAACTACTCTACGCTTTAGTGAACTTCTCCGACAAGAATGAGAACAGTCCATGCCGCTGTTCCTGGTGCGGCTTCTTCATATCCTGATGTGCCACTTAGGTGATCATGGATGCCCAGAATTCTTGCGAGGCGTCGGTGTATAGACAGAGTCGCTGATCTTTTTCTGGATGAACCAGTGCCACCGCCCCTTCTAGATCCTCCTTTAATTGTTAGAACCCGTTTTCGTGATCCTGAATCTACCCTACACTTAACAACTCAACGTTTTTGGCTGCTTTATTGGTCCACTTTCCTTTCGCAGCCTCATGGACCTTTTCAAGTATCAACTGCAGTGGGGCGAATTTGGAAGATAAAAACAGTATCGCCGTTCTAATCCAGTCAGATCGCTTCTTCGATACCTCCATTTATTTCAAGCCCTGCGCCCGGTGTGGGTCGAATCGCACCCCTTTTTCTGAGATGATTCGACCACACCAAAGCACTGATGCTGTGAACAACTGGAATTTTTACGGTTATAACTTTAGATTGGGTTGGTGACACACTATAAAGAAGGATGCAAGATTTCCTAACAACTGGTTCTCTGTTTTTGTGAACATCAAGAGATCATCTAACCACACAATCATGTGGGTTTCCAGCTTGCCAAGGACTGCCTTGACACTCGACTGGATGTGTGCGACCGCGTTTTTCGTTTCATGCAGCAGAAGCGTGTGCGGGTGAACGCCTTCTGGAGTGATGAATGGGTGCCAGTCATGTTAGTCCTTGTCGAGCTCCAGCTGCCAGTACCGGTGACTAAAGTCAAATGAGGCGAACATTTTTGCACCCGCCACCCTTCCAAGCTCAGAATATAGGTGCAGAATCGGCCATGAAATTGGGATAGTATGCTGTTTGACGGGGTGTAGGTCAACCGTGAACCTTAACTTTTCTGGTCCGTTATTTGGAACGATTAACGTGTCTCAGCACCAAGTTGCGTTCGGATTTATGTATGCATGGCCGTTCTCGACCAGGGGTTTGATAAATTGTTTCAAGAATGCTCTCTGCTAGGGCGGGTATCGTCGTACTTTCATCATGGTGGGCGCGACATCATCTCTAAGTTTGATCCTCAGCAGCGGCAGGCATGCTGGTTCCCCAGCACCAAGCGTGATCCGCCAAATATCTTCGTAATTATGGACCAAGTTGCGCATCTTCTTCGTACCAAGCTTAGACAGCCCTCCTTCTGCTTCATTGTCAGCCAATTACGATAGTGTCAACTTCACCGCCTTGTTTTCAGCGCCCAGTGGTGTCGGATGGAGTAAATGGCAGTCTATGATAGGATCTTCATCCACGTATCCATGTGCTACGCGACCTACTTTTATTTGCTGAGTCTCCAATTTCTAAACAACCTTTGACAACTCACTACCAATTCCGTCCGGGGGTCCGACCGTCGAGCAATCCATATTTTGGAACTAATCGCTGACGGATTTCAAGTGCTGGATGGCATCAAACCCCAGGTTCTTTATTATCGGGCGTCCCAGTAGCACTTCGTCCATGTTGTTATCGGATATCAACCAAAGCACGTTCCCAAATTTCAGCGGCTCTACCGAAAGTTTTTGTTCAACAGTAAGTTTCTCCTTGTGCCTGATCTTCATGGTAATGCTCTTTTCATGTCACCGCCTTCACGACTGTCAGGGGCATTTTTAAATTGTGGACGGGCACGACCGTACTGTCGAATCTATGATTCGTTAGCGGTCGTGAGCAGTTCGTGTGACACAGACTGGCAGAAGGAGGAGGAGAGGAAGAAGAAAGGAGCGGCAGATAGGATGGTGGTTGCAGATCATGAAGGATCATGGTACCAGCTTAAAGATTGATACATTGGCTGAATGTTGATGAGGGATGGTGATATCATGTTGAAGGTGGGATGATGGTTGAAGGTTGATGGAGGATGGTGATATCAAGCTGAAGGTTGATACGATGAAGGATGATGATATTATGGTTAAAGGTTGATACGATGAATGATGGTGATACTATGGTTGAAAGTTGATAAAGAATGATGATATTATGCTGGAGGTTGTTATGATTAATAAAGATGATGAGAGGATGATTATTATGTTATTACTATTGGATGTAAGATGATTATTTTGGATGCTTTTACTATTGTTGAAGGTGATGAAGGATATTGAAGGATGATACAATGAATATTGAAAGATGATGACAGGATCATGTTAAACGTTGAGGGATGACGACGATCATATCATCTTAATGGAGATGTTATCATCAGGATGGATGACGGTAATGAGAAGAATATAGATGGCATACAGTTCGAGAAGCAGCAGGTGCATCGCGAGATAAGGGAGAAAATGGTGTCGACACACCAAAGGAACAATTCGAGAACATTAAGAGAATTTGCAGGCGTGAAAAACGAAGCGAAGAAATCACTTTGCACAAACGGGGACGGAGGTTGCGGTATCAAAAGTGACGGGGATGATAAAAGGACGAACGCCATGACCATATAACCAACAACGGGGCAAGGCGTATAAGGTTACAGCAATACAGGGTACTGCAGACTGTGACACTTGTACAAAGTGGTACGTGTGTGAAATAGGATTGTCACTGTATGAGATACACATATGAATCCCATAATACTGACACTGTATGCGAAAGAACGTCACCACCCGATACAGTACGACTGTTACCCTAATTGCATAGGCTTACACATTTATGATCTCCCAGAATTCAGACGAATTATCTAATTAGAACCGTGCTCATTTAGTTCTCACACGTGTCATTTATTTTACTATTATTATTAATATTATTACTTATCTGAATTCAGATATAGGTATCTCTATTTGGAAAACATAGCTAATCAATAAGTAACGGTAGACATTATTCAACTAGAAAAGCATTATTCGGAACCACCAATTGATATATAAACGATTCAGTGTCAACCAGGAAGGAGGAATACTCACCCAAAGGTACATCTCGGTCAGCCATTCCAGAAAATAGATTGCAAGGAGATACGCACGAGCAAAACCCGCTTTCCAGATCACGCCAGCGGCAAATTAGCGCTGGAGAGGAACATGTTCCGTGTCTTCAGCTATCCAACCCGTGAAGACGATTAAAGGCGTCAGGGGGAAAGCCCACACCGTCATCACGCAGACCACGGACCAACTCAGGGACATACCATTTAACCAGTTCAAAAAGGATCCACCACCGTTACTGAATCAATCAATACTTTTCCCACCTACTAGCCTCTCGAAAGTGGCAGAAATCGACACGTAACAGCTTCATCTAGTTCTCTTATGACAGAAGCAGGTAGGACATTATAATTCGAGCCTATGTCAGTCAGTAAAATATGATTTAATCCCATGCCCAAACATGCCTTTAACCGTCTGTCTGGCGCCTGGTTTTTTCCTGCTTTGGCAACAAAAAGATTAGTATTTATTGAGAAGGGCTGATTAAATCTTCCTGTTTGTCGCTGGTCACCATTTCGTTTTCGTTCATCCGACTTTTGTTGTTATAACTATGCCCTTCTTTCGGGGGAGATATTTTGGCAGTCCTTCGAATAGTGTTTCCCACTACACCTTGGATTTCAACAGTCCGGAAACAGATTGTTATTGGCTGACGAGTCCTTCGTTACCCTTTCCATTGTACCTGACAGTCTACCCTTTTCCTTGTATTTGGATGGGTACAGACTACTGTACTTCCCGCTCTGGGTACCGGGTCTTCCTGAAACGTGGAGCAATGCTTCGCTCCTAAAGTTTCGTGTTTGATAAATCATTTCAAATCCTTTTCAAGGTCGGAGTGTGCAAATGACAAGTCTTCTCTCACCCTTCTCTGTAAGAGTATGAGCTTCAGTACACTTACAATGTGCCTAATTTGGAACATTGGGCTTGTCTTCTATTACCCATGATAGTCCGTTTGACCTCAGTAGTGACGTGTAATCTGAAAATAGTATTAGTACACGTTGTTCGGAATCCTTTTCTGTCATTTCAATTCGTATGCATTTTGCGATCAGTTTGTCAGCCGCACTAATTACCCATGAAGATTTCTTTTTCTTAACATGCTTCTCTAACCAATCTAATATGACTTTCTCTGTTATGGCTTCAAAGTACTTTACCTCATATCCCAGTTGCCACAGGTCTACCAGGTCCTTTCAGGTACTGTTTTATCAAGAAACTGAGCGAAACTGGGCGTGATGAGGTTCCTTCTTGGTGGTATCTCTCGGTGAGGGTTGTTTTGTACGCTTTACGTTTCATTATGAAGCGACACATGTCTTCTATGCCCAGTGAAACCAGTTATGGGTGGCATAATAGTGCGAACAGCGGCTCTGCTGTCACTGCCATGCCCAGTCTGGTTTCATCTGGAAAATTCTTTCCTTCCAGTTCCGTACACTATGAACATCGTGATGACCTTTTGCTTCGAGATGATGACTCGAGCTTGTACCAATTATAATTATAGCCCATCGGAACCTTCAAGCAAACAACACCACTACTACTTCCACGTGTCAAGTGGAGGTACCGTAGCCTTTGGTTGACGGGGTCAGGCTTACTGTGTAAAGCTTTCCCTCGTGATTCGTGAAAGCGTCTAATCTACTAGTATGACTCTTGCTCTAAAGTTCTAGTTGATTTTTTGAACTGCTCTGCCTTCCTTATTTCTGGTTGGCTTTCGATTTTAGTTTTATACTAAAAGAACGTCAAAGCGACTTCATCATTGTCAGTCGTTACAATTTTACTGACACCAGATTTTTCGCTAAATGTGCGCCTTGTGTAAAAGTGCCATGTTTTTCTAACTATCGTTATGTATCTTTTTGGGTTACTGTACTCTTAGGGTGGCACGTCTGTTCCACCTGTCCTCGCTGTGCTTGGATTTCTGTGCCATTTGTTTAACTTGCGTATTTTGTATGACGTGGTCATACACAATATGTTACAATGGGGACTGTGCGATGTTATTTAGCAATGAATATAATGGATAGGCCCGAATTCATCACCATCAATTAAGCACAATACATTCAGAATATACTAAAACGATTCCACGATTCAAAATGGAGGATTAGAAGGAGAGTTCATCCCCAATCGCTGCAAACATTCACGTTAAAAACTGGTAGTTACAGATGATTACGATCACGATCACGATCACAGGAGAGCCAAAGCGATGTTCACACAGAGAATTAATTGGGAGTTTAATTTATCTGAGTATCTGTGCGGAGCTGGACATTTCACTATCTGTATCAGAGTTATCTAGATTCGTCTCAAATCCAAGAGAGAGTCATTAGAGGGCATTATAGAATCTAATAATATATATTAAGGGAACTCAATCACATGGAAACTTATTCTAAAACAGTTTAAAATATAAGTTCAGAGACTTATGGACATGAATCTTGCGGAAGTTGTGTAGAAATGAGACGCTCAAATACTCCACTAATTGCGTAGCTGATCGGCACCAAAAACCAGAAATTATTATTCTTTACGCGTAAATTATGTAAACGCCCCACATCCACCACCAGAACACCTCTCGAAGTTTCTCAAAACACAATTGTTCATCGACAACTTTCGGACACATTTTTCGTTATCTCTCAAGGAAAGAGATGGTCTTAAACGTACCATGGTAATCAATGCTCACCTTCTGTACATGACTACACGGTCCCTTTTTCACTTCCTGTTCAGTATCTTTACCGTCACTCACACGCCCTACGTCATCATCAAAAATTTCAATGTTTTCAGTACGCTTCCTCACTTCCCCACCACAACATTCACTCCTTCCGTTCCCACATTAAATCTCTTCACTTTCCCATTTTTGTCCGTATCTATTTGTCGGATCATCTCACTACCTCTTTTGCCAATACAGTCACCACTACTTCTATTGGAATGACTTACAATAACTTACACAGTACTCACCGTCCCATTTATATCCCACAACGTACCATCCTCATCTTAGTGGGTCTGATGAAACCCTGTTTAGAACCACCCCACCTCAATTAAATATCTGTCGTCATCCCCAGCACTATCCAAGTGATGGCCCACCTTCCTTTCCGTTAAAAACCACTAGACTTGTCCTCATGGGGGAGGTACATCGACATACCTACCCCGTACCCAATCTTGTATTCACACTAATGGTCTTTTTTCAATTCCAGACGTGGCACACTTGCTGCCATTTCCGGAACAAAGCAGGTCTATTATTTCAATCTGTTATTTGTCGTCCTGATAACCGTATTTTTCCACGAGAAATTTTACGGCCTAACACATTTTATAAAGAAAAATTTAGTTATTTCGTTAGTTTTTATTTGTTCGCTGATGTTCCACATTTTCGTTTCCTCAAATCCCCCTGATACAAAAAATACTACATTACCGACACGTACAGACATTGTAGTTACTTCCCAAATATTTTGTAGATAATAATAATATTTTTTTCAAATTATTTCCCGTAAAATTATATTCGATTTCCTCTCGTTTGTGATAATTATAACTGACTTCCAACAACACTTGGGAAGGGCCAGGGCTCAAATTTTTTTACAACAATTCCAAATATGCAATGAAAGACGGTGCAACTAGTTTTTTATAAACAGAACCAACGCACTAATAATGTGCAACCATAATTGCACTATTAAGAACATTTCGCATATTTGTAAGAACTTAACATGTTAAATCACACATGTGAACATTGTTCACACGTGTGATTTAATGCCTTCACGTTACCGTTATGACCTGTAATCAACCCGTTTGTCCCCGTTCTGCTGTACCTCATGAAATTATTCCTTTAGTGGGTGATCATACAGGGACTTCGGCTTTAACCTAATAAAAATTACCATAGAAAAAGTGAATTCTGGCTTACAATTGGCCGCAAATCTGCCCCTTATCATATGGGCCAACTATTATATTTATTTTAAAAATAAAATGTAATGTACTGTACGCACAAAGTCGTCTTATAATCTCTTAAGACATACAATGTTATTAAAGGCGCAGACCGATTTCAATTGTAATTTTGGGTGGAGATGTAATGCCACGGCCGATTTGCAAACGAAGAAGTGGAGGTGAAATAGGGCACTGACTTATCGGAGAGAATTGAAACAGAATTTGGCGTAACGTCTTCGTTTCGCGGTGAGGGTAGCGGTAAAGTGAGAGTTTGAAGATACTTTACCCCGTTACAAAAATGGTCGTGACGAAAATTATTTTGATACTGGTTAGGGCTTAAAATTAAAATATTACTGAGCCAATGAAAATCTGTCACCTATTTTACAGCTCCTAACAGTATTTTCTCAAGAAATGTCAATATTCTATGGGTAGCCTTGTTATGGAGAGAGCGGGATTTTGTCGAAATGACAAGCGTCACAAGATGTAGGCATGAATCATGGCTTTCTGAATGTTGGATTTCGATTGTTACATGAAAGCCGTACTGAAAAACATTCTGCTTATTTCCAGTCCGCCACGGACTTTTAGGCAACACAGTACTTGTGCACTCCTGCATGGTGTTCCACCATAATTGCATGTACCATACTGTACATTTCAAAAAATACAGTGGAAAAATATACAGCACGACCGAAAACGTGGCAATAACCCTCTTTTCCAGAAAGAATAACACCACATAGCCTGTACATTCAAATTTTTCTACGTCTCTAAACAGTTCGGGTTATTAACCACTGTATACCACGAAAAGTGGCCTCGTCCGTGCTCTGGTCCATCACTGCACTTTTCGACCCGAAAAACCACCAAACTAAAGAAGTGTCATAGAAATCTACGTGATTGCTTATAATGTATGTGTTAAAATTCTTATTTCAAAATATAAATTTTAATGTACTGGTGCGGCATAGTTTCCTTGTCAGCTTTTAAAGAGCTGGAAGGGAGCCTGTGCGCGTACATTGCGGACTCAAAATGTTTCGGCAGATTTCGTAAGTAGGATGGCAAAAGATTTGTAATGTTAAACATCGGAAGAGCCGCATTAAAAACAATTAAATGTTTAAATAATTAAAATCCGGTAAGGCTCCTAACGAGATTTCTATCCACCTAAATATTTTTAAAACAAATATTTTCCAGTCCCAATCCGGAATTAATTCAATATATTTAGACCATACTACCACTGGTACCCGTCTAGAATTTACGGTATAAGCTAGCAGTTTATACTGGGAATGCGAGGCATGTATGCAAAAATGGAAGTTGGGTGCAGTCTAGATATAAATTCAAAAATAATAGCAAAATGAATATGTTAAATCGTTCTTATGATGAGCGATTATAGAAAAATGAATGACACACTCATAAACTCGGCCATATTGGAGAGAACCGCACTCAACTAATTGCTTGTGGTTATTCTGTAATGGGATGGTATACTGACCATCCAGTAGGAATGATGATGAATTAATGACATCCAGTAAATATTGGGTCTGGTGGGTAGAATTGTTTTGGCAAGTAAATATGATATATGTTTGTTGGTGGAAATCGATGAAGATTATGTTTGAAGTAGTAATATGATGATGGGTAACTCCAAGATTCGACCCTAGACAGGTGTCCAAATTGAAGGTCAAGTATCAAGATTCAAAAAAGTTAGTATGTAGTACTGAGAATTGCGGAAAAGTTCAGATTTGGTACTAAAATACGGCCGATATGCGGAAATGATACCGAGATAGGCCAATTTGGTACGGAGGTTTGTGTAAAAGTTGAGATTTAGTACCGAGATAACCAAAGACTAAGAACGCCATTTAATGAAAACCTGTGTACTAAATCGACCATGCACGATATACAGGTACTAAAAACGTATTCCCAACAAATACGGGTACTGTAAAAGAAATAAATAGAAAACTCAGTTCTAAATACGCAAACATACCGGATTTTATTTACTCATAACTTTGAAGGCTGAATATCAAACGGACGACGGATTATTGCTTGCGGATGCAGAATCTTCATGAACTTCTGATTCTAGAACATGTACCAGTTTGCAGTTCTTTGCATTATGGAAACTTATATGACAAATCGAACAGTTATATAACCGTTTCGTTGTCTTTGGTCCCATTTCCTACCATGATTTATTACGTTTACCTGCATTCCTCAAGGGACGGCCACGGGGTGAGGGAAGGACGTCTGGTATATATAGATTCTCCCTACATGCTACGAGTCGTTGTGATTCCATGAAAACATTATCCACATCAAACTGATCAGTAGATGTTAGATGTAGCGTAGAAATATGCTTGTAGAGGTTTACGGAACCAAATCTCTCTGCAAATACGGCAACACCATGGAAACACGGTAATCTATTACCCCTTGT
>JAULBU010051827.1:0-12723 GCA_032358235.1 Odonthalia washingtoniensis | reverse complement strand
CGCGTCATCACGGGTAAACGCTCCAACCATCTCTCTCCTCACGGAGTAGACATTAGACCATCGACCAACCGTTTCGGTGCTCATCCCCTATCCATCCGATTCACGTCGTTACAAAACTACACGGGCGTCTTACAAACACCGGGACGACAGCTACCTACTTTCATAGCATCATCCCACCTCCCATTTTATTGGTGGAGTGAACTGCCCACACGAGCTACCGTGGAATGAGGACTATAAACACCCTTAGTGCCGTTTTTCTTCCTTCCTTTCTAGAAGTTCATTACACTACATAGGGATTGGGTTCCCTTACGGCTGTGGACTGTAAACACCGTCGTGGAGGCGGGGGTGGAAGTTTAGACAATTCCGTGCTTCGACGCGTCCAGTAGGGCTCTTACGGAGGCGCGCGTGTGGGAGAGCACTGATAGATCGTCTTAGTCCCGCCCGTGCTGGGGATTCGTCAGCTAGTTGGTTTGCTGGAGTTTGTGGTCGATGAGGCGGAGGTTGGGGGTCGAGTTCTCACCAAGGGAAAGATGCCCGTCTCGTTGGCGCTCCGTTGGCGCAGCCGGGACGGCTTTTACTTGTCTAAACTGGTCGTACTTACAGACCTATAAGCCGAAGCCTACAGGTGTGTAAGCACTACACGTTGTGAGAGGAAAAAAAGAAAAACACGTGAAAAAAGTGAAACTTGGTGTGGAAGACTGATGGTGCTTACAGTAGGGGCGGTGGGCAATGGAGCACGAAATTAGTGTGGGTCGCTCTTTAGTACCCACTTCCAGGGGGTACTACCGTCCCTCCAATTCATTGCCTATTCAGCAAGAAAAAAAGTTCACACAAGACGAATATGATAGTACGTGCATATTATATTCGGGCTGTCATCCTACATATATACGAGAAACAACGCCAAATATGCGGAAACTATCAATAAACAGTTCAACAGCTTCCTTCTTCACCACTTGCAAGTACAATCCTTGAAATATATGACTTCTTCCATTTAGATAAGGAATGTTTTGCGAAGTGAATACAGGGTCGGAGTTGAAAGTAATGGAAATACCACCATCCCCTCAACCTAATACAGGTATTCCAAATAATGCTTTGAACGCATTCCTGTACTGATTCCGAAACCCAATTCCATACCACCTCATAAGTACAGACGGGACAGGTGGCTTTCCATTATTCCAGCTCGCTCTTCTTCCACTTCTGGCTTCGCGGCACCCACGCGTTTAAAATTCACTATCCTCCTTCCAGTACTCCCTACGTTCAAAATTGTTCCACTCCGATATTGGCCTTGACAGTATTGTTGGAAGTTCTTCAAACGTTCTCCACTTCTCCGTTGTTTCATACAAAGATGCAATTAAATTAACTTTACAGTATTGGTAGTCAGTTTCTTCCAAACTGCGAACCCATATTGTTTCAAATGGTTGTCTTGCAATTCAGTCCAACGGTGGCACCCCGTATGTGCCCATATCCAACCCCAACTGACCTGTCTGGGCATTCTTCCAGTACTTCCTGCATCGGCTGGAATGTTCGTTACATCACTCATTTCTTCTTATCGCATCCCGTCAAATAAAGGTCTTGTTTCATAATTCGATTTATATTCTGTAACCGAATACGGCAGTCTCTCTTTACGTCCTATGCCATTCCGTTGAAACGGTGCTTCAGAAGTATATTTCAATGAGCTAAATGACCAATGTTGGGATATGTAGCCCGATATGGATCAGTTATAGTTACTATTCAGGTTGGAAGACGTCTCCAGGCTGTTCGATAAAAATGTTTCTCGAATATTTGTGTTTGTATCATCCGATTAATCAGTAGCTGTTATACCTTGTATATAATTCCGTGATGAGTTATTTCTCGGTATACACGTCTGCGACATTGAACTACCAACCGACGTATGTCTTGCCGCATGACTATGGGAACCACTCATCGCTGCTGTTTGAAAGAGTTAGAAGAGAATTTTCCCTATGGTATTGTTCAGGCGGTAGTGATGTATTTTCGCAGCTCAATAGGTTGGTTATAACGACGTTCATTTCAAGTAAAGGATTAGGCGATGATTGTACACCGGTTGGTGAGGCGAATTTAAGCACTGGTATGTAACTTTTGAAGTGGCAGAAGAAGAATCAATGGAAAATTATGTAACGAAACGTACCTGTAGTAATATTCAATGTAATGATCCGTCTGTAGTCACTGTAGTACTTCGCCAGGAGCGGGTACTGCGGGCTACCCACAGTAATTTCATCATTGTAGAATCCGTCTCCCCACCTCTTCCAGCTGTCATTTTTCCCTCTGTCTTCCCTATTTTTGACACTTGTTGTCCCTACTTTCTCTCTTCCATCACGTGTCGTTATTACACATCTGTAGGCTTTGGTCTACTGGTCTGTAAGCACCACCCGTTTTTGTAAATAAATACCGTCTCATTGGCTCCAAGTGGGCACCAGCGGGACCAATATCTTCTCACTGGTGACAACTTGATCCCCAAACTTCGCTCCAACCCCGACTAAAACCCGCAACCACAAGAAGCACGTAACAATGGACGGGATGAAGACTGTCCACCAGTGCTCCCACATGTTCACGTTCATCGAAAGGCGCCACTGGTTGCGTTAAAGTACGGAATCTTCTGAACTTCCGCCCTCACCCACAGGACAGTGTTACAGTTGACCGTCACGTCGAGCATTATACCTGCTTCCCCTACTTCTTAATTTGTCGGTACCCTAAATCTACTCTGGGTGGGGTACTACAGTCACGTTAGCCGATTCTGTGCTAACGCTTCTTCCACTTTCACAACCACTTCCAGTGCTCTATCAAGCTCTTGAAAGATGGTGGTTGTTATTCTCGTGATCAATTCGTTCTATGCATGTTTAACGCTGCATATCGGCAATAGTCCGTGCCCTTTTTTCTGTTAAATTAATATTTAAAGTAGAAGACGTCTCAGATAGTTGGCTCTCACGAGATGCAGAACTGAAAATAAGAATAGTGATAATCGCATGAACATATATATGCAATTGTGGAAAAATATACATATAATTTGTCAAATAACAGTACGTTCTCTGTATCACATTATTTTATTTGAATTATCCCACAAAGGAATAATGACGATAATTGTTAACACTATTTATCATTGCTAATACAAATACGCGGAACACGTCAGTCGTAACTTTGGCTAGACGTGTTCCGTCTATTCCCTGTAAGCGCTGAACTTCATACCGAGCTTTAATACACAGTCTCACCGTATGTGTGGGAGACGCCCATCGTCCTTGTCACGAATTTCACAATGAATTATAAGTAGTTTATTTCGTTCGGAACGGAATTGAATCTCCTGGGGAAGAAATCTGAATGACAGAACCGAGTTTGTTGTGGCATTCAGATGGCTATTTCGGAAATATATTTCCAAACTACTCTCCATTACTGTATGTATCGTTTCCACGGTTTTGTAAATTTATTCATACGGTTTTGATACTTATTGGATGCCAATTTCAGTCATCGTTTCATATTAAGTCATCACATATATTATCTGAATTTTCGAGTGATATGCCGCTCGTTTCTTCATCTACTCTTATGTTCATATTATTCAATATCAACAACGCACTGAAAAGTTTTGATGAAAATTCCGTTCTTCGTATCCTATATCATTGAACAATATTCTGTACAGTAGTAATTGTAACTTTTATATTTCGTACACCAACATTTTCTCCACTGCCTATTGGTTCAACAAATAACTGCCACCCCGTGTGGTGCAATTCGTTCTTGACACGTGTATTTTTTACTGACTTTTGTCAAATTTTTTCTTTTGTGGATAGTCACACTTGTAGTGTGGATCCTCACAATTACCACGTGTGTTTCGGACATTATTGCCCAATACAGTAAACCGATGCCTCCCACTCCACTAATTTGTACTGTACGCTCCCCCTTCGGCCGCTCAGCGGCAAATGGAGCTTACTTAAGGGCTTTTTTCTTATGCCTTTGTCAAATTCTAATAAAGACAGGTGTGTTCGAGACTTCAATTTGTAATAAATACAGTAGATCATATACTACCCACACTATATCTGACAATTTCCCACTCTCCGACACTACACCCACGACACGTGGCTGCCCATGACACGTCATAACCTACACTACTTTGTGGAATAGTATACTTTTTGGGATTCGTGCGTGCCATTCTCATTCATATAAGAATACCATTTCCACCTTTCCCCTTTTCATCTTTTCTTTCACTTTCACTTTCATTTTTACTACTGACAATAAACTACGTTTACTTGTTGTTACCGAAGTCACCACTCCCTTTCCTTTTATCAACCCGTTCGTCCATACAAACGAACACCTGCTTCCACTATACCAAAGCCATCAAGCCTTCCCTTCAAAAGCATAACGCTACATTGCCTGGCCTAACATATCAATATATCACGTAGCTACCATATCCCCGATCCTTTCCCTTTCTATTTACAGTTAATTTTACAGTTACCTTTAAAATTACTTTCAGAGTTACCTTTACGGCTAGCTTCCACAGATTACCTTCCACGTTTACCTTCCACACTTACCTTCCACGTTTACCTTACACAGTTATCTTACACGTTACCTTCCACAGTTCACTTCTTTCTCTCTCCATACCCACACTAATATGCCTCAACACGTGGCGAAGGGTAAATGAGAGCTCTGATTGTACATCACTTTTGCCTACGCCGGTTATTGTCTTCTCTACAGTTCGACAATCCGGATTCCTGTAAAAGAAGACCTAACTCCCACGTTTACAAATTTCACTTCCTGTTTCAAAAATAAAAACAACAACACATCAATCAATCAAATCAATATCATATCAAAAAAGAGAGAGAGAATCAAGCCCATTCCAATTCATTCATCACAAATCATCAAATGCAATAATTACGCCATCTCAACATCCATCGAAGAAAAGTATAAACAATATATCACATTAAACTCAACCCTAACAAAAAGTAATCCATCAACCTCATTAATCACGCGGTGAACGAAGACGAATCACAACCATCCACTTCGCGATGAGACTCAAGAACCAGGACTCCCTCCCCAAAAGTACCCCGACCAGTAGACCCTGCCAGATCAACGAAACGAACTGATCCTCTTTTTACACCACTAACAATAGCATCATACAAAATCGTTCTTGAAAGATGCGAAAATATACGCACACGTTCTCCTCTTGAAATATCATTCAAAGAGATCGCAACTGAAATTTTAGTAGCTTTTCCGATGAACGAAATCTCATCAACCCCACTCCCAAGTAATCGACAAGACATCCTGAGTGGACTGACAGGCCCCCTTCCGCCAGACAGATCTTTATTCAGCAAGGAATGCTTTCACATACCCCTACAAACACTGCGTCTGCTCAATACGGTGTATGACCTATACGGGATGCCTGACACATCCCTCACGAAGATTCCCATGATGAAACTTGAAAGCCCGGATGTGATCAATGATCCGCTGCATCTCCATCATTTTTGGGCTGTATATCCCAAAAAAGCGATGCATTCTTCTTCAAAATAGTTAGTACCCATCTTGAGAAAGAATCAATGATATACAAACCTTCAACATCCAACACATCAGATACGCAAACTCCCTAGCCGCCTTCCAAACCTTTCCTGGTCGCCAGATCTCTCCCGACTCTTCCCAAAGATCCTCCACGAATCAAAAACATAGTTGATACACAACCCCCAGAATGCAGACCACCAGATCGCAATACAGTCCAAATCACCTCAACACAGAACATGCCTCCCAATGAAAATCTATTAACATCCGCCAACAATTACCACCCCCACGGTTTGAGAGGCACAAATAACAACCAGCAAAATCAAACAAAATCATCATCCGCCGCAATACCACCAATCTATCACTATCAGCCTACCAAATCATCGCAAAGCCCTAACGCCGTCCAAATTGCACAATCAATCTCATTCCAATTTAAAGATAGTTTTTTTCTGGTGAGATTGATGAAAATATAACCAACACATTGCGATATTACCAGTTTCTTATGAAGCAACTAGACCTCAATGATGAAAAAAAGCCCTATTCTTTAGCAACATCCTCTCGGAGCCAGTACGGACTTTCTTCTTGAACAACCATAAAGAAGGCATGACTTTTCAATTAATAGAAGGAATGATGGTACAAGAATACGACTCGAGGGATAAGCAGAAGGAAGCGCAAAAAAGACTTGATAATGTCAGCTTAACAACTTACATGTCTGAAAAAGACATTACAGACGAAGGAATAGGTTTAAGAAATTTGGTTGCCTTCATCGACAAGCTCAAACCACAATGCAGTCCGCTTTTTTGCAACAACACATATATGTTAAAAGTACTCAGTACTGTCTTTGCACCATATGAATGGGCGAAACACCCATGTACCAATGAGCTGTCGGGCAACCATACATACCAAAATTTTAAAACTGAATTAGCACACTGGATAACACTTCAGAAAGAATCGAGCCGCATCACATAAAAACAACCAGAATCGCATAACGTAGTACTCTAGAGCCAATACACGAATAGGCCTCAACGTTGTTTCGATAACCGTCCCAGTCTCAACAACAACTGTTTCTCTGCGTCCCTTCAACAGTAACACAATCTTCCAAATCGCAACTTCCCCTCAAGTTGAGGGGAAGTTGCGGTTTGGACGATTCTGTTGCTGTTGACAGGACGCGGGGAAGAGTTGGGTTGAACCAAAATTCCTCTAATCACTGCCCCCATGTCCGACCAAACCAGAGAAATAACCAATCGAACATATCTTCCCCCAGGCTGCTATCGATGCGATTTCATCCCTTTGTCACCTGCACACCGCTGCTCACCAGGATCAGCTCAGACATTTATAACAAAACGCCTCAACAACGGCGAAAGTCCCGTTTTTATTCTAGCTGATGTCATTGGTGGTGGTTAATTTAATACCCAAGACGACTCTCATCTCTGAGTCACACCACCTGAAGATCCAGAACACTTGATCGACGCCTCAAAATTATTTGATCAAGATCTAATAATATCACACATTAATAAAACACTCTTCGCCTCCACATCATCTTACATTGGAATACAAATCAATGATCATCCAAATCACACGCAGAACCCTATTAACAACCTTCACTCGTCGATTGTAAAAACATCAAGGTCTTCAACATTTATAAAGATACAGATTCCACATATATCCCCGATTTTTATGTAGATTCGGTAGCACCCAGCAGCGGGATGGGACAGAAGTCACTACAGAAGATAAACAGATACTTCAAAATTGACAATAAGAAGCTATCCAAATCAAAATTCTCCTTTAGATTTGGTGATAAGATTTATGCTTCGCTTGTCCAATTAACCCTTCAAATTCCCGCAATGATTGGTCATATAATTGTGGATTTAGACGTCGTTGATGTAGACGTCCCTCATCTTACTGGTTTAAACATTCTAGACAAACATTCCGTATTGATTGATAATGTTCATAACCGTTTAGCTCGAAGACGGCAATTTTCATCCAATCAAGAGACTTACTACTTCGAGGATTAGTACCATCCTCTCTTCCGAGGCAATTCATCCCATCTCCACACCCTCAGGAAGCCTACATAATGTACATCTATCCACTTCAGCACAGGCGAACTAAACCGTCTACATCGACAATTCTACCATCCCGCACCAGCTAAGCTTTTCAACATATTAAAAAGAACGCACCCCTCAAAACCTCATCCGCATATTCGGAGACACTGAAGATCCTCAATGAAATTACTGCAAGATTTGACCAACGCCAACTGGTCTAATCCTCATCTCTGCGTTTCAGAGTCTATTTTAGCTCTGTCTCCGTGCGCTTCAATGAGAGGATACTCATGGATGTTTTCTTCATCACCATAAACAAAATGAAACACTCCATCCTCCATATATTTGATGAAGAGATGCGATTCAGCTCAGCAGTCAAGCTCAAAAATATGGAAACATCAACAGTCTGGAACTCACTGATTGGACGTTGGACCTCGATCTAAACCGGGCTTCCGAACAGGATAATAGTAGATCATGGATCCAACTTCGGTGTCTCCTTCATAAGGCTGGCTGCGATTGGTGGTATCAACGTCGAAAATCCTGGCATCCAGGCCCATAATGTTCTTTCAATTTGTTAAAAATACTATGAGCCGATACGCACCACCGTAAAAAAGATAATGATATAGAACACGAAGGCCTACTTTAAACTAGTACTCTCCGTATCAGTAAAAGACCTGAATGATACGGCAGGTCCCGAAGGATTAGTTCCTTCAGACCTATTGGTCGGGGAATTCCCGAGAATGACGATGCCAGACAAGTACGGCCGACGACGCCTAACAACTGCGGAACTAGGAGATATCGCACTGATGGCAAGAAAGGAGGTAAGACTACATATGTACAACATGCGCAGAAAACGCGAATTACGACATAACGTCCCTTCTGCCACAGACGCCATATATAAACCTGGTAATGACGTCTTATTATGGCGAGAAAAGGGAAACTCGAATAATAACGGTGAATTTTTAGGACCTTTCAAGATGTCTTTATTAGATCGTTCAACAAAACTGGTGCATATATACGACCAGCCGAACTCCAAACCACTATCGTACAACATCTCTCAGCTTAAACCTTACCTCTTGCTTTCATCTTTTTCTTCCACGTTATTCTCGAAATTTCAATCAGTATTTAGCAGCTAAAACTCCACAAACCCCCAAGACGACATCTTTCTCACTGAGATAATCCTAACAAAGACCCTCAAAGTACCTCACCCAAGACGATGGCAGCGAGGAAGAGTGAGATCAATAATTTGATAAAAAGAGGCACTTTTAAAGCCATACTGAAAGAGGACGTACCCGCATCTACAAATATTCAACCAGGTCTATTTGTATGAGCATTAAAATCAACGATTACTGGAAAAATTGGGCATAAGGCTAGATTCGTAATCGGCGGACATAGAGATAAGCTTTAACACTTTATGGACCACTGTTCACAAAAATGTCAACCACAATCTATTCGGATACTTTTGGAACTTGCAGCTATTTTTGGAAATGACGTTTGGACCAGTGACGTCACCGAAGCCTACCTTCAACCCGTGATACCATTAGCAGGGGATTAATTTCTTTCGACAACCGTAACAGAATTCTAGTTGGAACCCGATCAATGCCTACAAATACTACAACCACTTTACAATCTCTCATAATCTGGCGATTTGTGGTATCAGACTCTACAGAAACATCAAAAAAGTGAATTAAACATACACCAACTCCGCTCGGATGCTTCATTTCACTACACAGGACGCGACATTATTCTTTCAGGTATGTCAGGTACTGCGCACAGTCGATGAATCATTTGAACTACTTTTAAAACTGATCGAAACCCGATTCGACATGAAACCCTTGACTTTGCGACCCTGCTATTTCTCTGTTCTCAGAATAAATATAAGCGACGACTCTACTCTCCAGCAATACCAACGACAATACATATCAAAATTAGAACAACTATCGAACGACGCAACATTCTCATCCTTTCATTCTATGCGTATGAAATTAGCCTGGCTCTCACATACGAGGCCAGATTGCTCATACGGAATATCGCGCCCAGCGCCAATAACCGAAGCACAATTCATCAACACACCTGCAACCTTTACCGATAAAATAAAACGGTATATCTATTCTTACCCTTTAATCTTCAACCATAAACGTCACAGGCTATTCTGATGCTTCCTTCGGAAATAACCTCGACTTTTCATCGCAACTCGGTTACATCCTCCTTCTTAAAGACGCACACCAACGCATCACACCGCACATTTTCAGAAGCTACAAGGCAAAAGGGCTCTGTAGATCAGGAATAGCTGCGGAGTTTATTGCTTCCAGCAACCTAATCGACTCGGTAGTTTCGCTCGCTGCAGGATTATCAACACTCCTCAACCGAAAAGTTCAACAGGAATTATTCACAGACTCTATTGTCATTTCGATGTCATAATTCGCAGTTCTCGCACTAGCGAGAAGAGATTAATTCTTTATACAGCAGCAGTTAGAGAAGGCTTTGAACATGGCGAAATATCCGACATCGGCTTGGTACGTTCAGAGGCCAATATTTCAGATGGCGTTACCAAGCCAATGGCACAATCCGCGTTCAGAACCGTTTTGGAAACAAGTCAACATTCCCAAAATCCAGTAGAATGGATAATCTGCCATAAATATGACAACATGTCAAAGTAATAAACCGGTAAACACCCTGCTCACACAACCATATTAATACACACATTCAACTTCAAAATATATATATATAACTGGCAAAAAATACACTATATCCTCCCCTCACCATGAAATTCTTTGCCATAAGATATATGGCATTAAAATCCAAAAAACGACTCCACTTCATCAAAATCTTATCCTCTCATTTCCCATATTATTGATCATAATGTCTAACATATTTCCACACAAACAAAATTTCACAAATGATCACATGGTGTTAATAATCTACATCTCTTTGAACATAAGATAAAAAATTACATAATCTATTAATCATATATTTACCTAATACATGATACACCACCCTCAGCTCAAACCCACGACCGCAAATAATTGATATTGCAAACACAAAAAAGAAGAACCAACATCATACCACTTCTCCGCGATACGAAAATCACTTTTGAACACTATCTTCAATACAATAGGTCATATAATGATATACTGGCAATGACTAATTGACACAGATTCTCACTACCTTCCCACTCTCCGACATACGACACAAATCATAAGAACTATTAGTATAACATTACGCAATTTAAAACGTATCATCTCTTGCATGCAACATACACGGTATCAAGTCAAGGTGCTCATCGCACGAATGGGGGGACTGTATCATAAACACAGTAGATCATATACTACCCACAATATATCTAAAACTTTCTCACTTTCTCGTTCTCCGAAACTATATCTATGACACGTGGCCACCCATGACACGTCATAACCTATACTACTTTGTGGAATGATCTACTGTTTGGGATTCGTGCTTGGAATTCTCATTCCTATAAGAATACCATGTCCACCTTTCCCCTTTTTCATCTTTTCTTTCACTTTCACTTTCATTTTTACTACTTACAATAAACTACGTTTGTAGTTACCTAAGTCACCCCTCCCTTTCGTTGTATACCCCAACGAATGCCTGCTATCACAACCTGTTCGTCCAAACAAACGAACACCTGCTTCCACTATACCAAAGCCATCAATCTTTCTCATCGAAAGCATAACACTACATATCTTTACCTAACATATCATTATATCAAGTAGCCATCGTATCCCCGATCCGATCCATTTCTATTTACAGCTACGTTTACAGTTACCCATACAATTACTGTCAGAGTTACCTTTACAGCTACCTCCCACAGTTTAATTTCCACGCTTACCTTCCACGGTTCACTTCTTTCTTCTCTCTCCATATCAATACGCACCAAAATGTGTCGAAGGCTAGATGAAAGCGGTAATTGTACATCTCTTTATTCTACGCCCGTTACTGTCTTCTTTACAGTTCTACATTCAACTACCCCTGAACTTGCGTTCGTCAATAACGACGGAGCTCTTTAAGCTCCATTATTTGTCCAACCTCAGTCTCTGTTAGTACATCCTACAGCTTTACAATCGAAGTTATGGACGGATGATTACAAGTATGATCCAGAATTTATTGGCCCCCGAAGTTGGAATTCGTCACTGACAACAAACCCACTTGGGCTATGGTTTAATGAACTGGGGTGTACTTCACGCACAAGCGTTTCTCGGACTTCATCAACCCCCGAACTTGCATTCGTTGCGACATACAAAGCTCTTTTGACTCTGATAGACCGTCCTTTACGCCAGCGTGAGCCAAACATACCGCTTTACAGTCGAGTATATGAACTGGCGAACGCTAGCCGCTTCATCAAAGGTAACCAATCTAAACGCGTGCCTTCTCACGGAGTAAAACTTGGACCATCCCACAACCGTTTCGATGTGCATCCTTCATCCATCCGACCTGCGTTGTCTAGCTACACCTACTTCTTACACAAGCCGGGACAAAAGCCACCTTATTGCTTCAATCCCTATCTTATCTCCACTTTTTTGGTGGAGGGCGATTCATACGAGCTACTCGGGACGGGGGGTTCGCGAACGCCCTCGAGTGTCTCATTTAGTCCCTCTTTTCAGAGTTCATTTCACTACATCTGGTCTCCTCGTCTGGATCAAAATAGGGTGCAATTGACCGATGTGCACCGACAAGGCTACGGGCATTTCCAAACCTGGATCGCGAATATCATGGTATGTAACTGTACTTCCACCCACGAGATCTTTTTATGCATCCTGTGTTGTTTCGAAACCGGTTCAGGTACCATGATCAAAACAAAGTTGATTCGTCCACACCGCAATGTGGCACACTCACTACTTCAAACAATGAGGAAACTACACAGCGCATATACACAGCGTAACTATCTAAATCACAAATATATTAACGGACTTAAGCGGGGGTCTGGAATGATAACTTTCCCGTAAGCTCGCAATCTTGGAGTAATTTAAAAGTCTCCTTGGCCACGAACTTACGTCCATCAAGATCTCCCTCGCCGAAAATATGATACACTCCCAAACGGAGGAAATGACCAAAGCCGTAAAACATTTATGTTTGGACGTCAATTCCCTCTTGGGCAGAAATCACCACAATAACACTCGATACTCGGGAGGGAATTGGAAAACAAATCAAAAACAAGTCACAATTTGACCCAAAT
>JAULBU010051816.1:0-12724 GCA_032358235.1 Odonthalia washingtoniensis | reverse complement strand
CTTTTAGCTTCAGGAGTTAGGTTTTCAATTAGGGGTAATTTTTCCGTAGCTGCTCTTGGTTCTGTTGATACAACAACATTTGAAGCCTGCGGCTTTAAATTAGTATTTTGAGCAGCTTCTGTCACCTTAGAAGGTCCATAAGGGGAAACGGCACTAAATCTGCGTGTGGGATCATTAACAGCTTTGAGATGTTGACGCGCTTTCTCTATATAAGCTTGTGGTCCCTTAGGAGTAGTTACAGAAGACATAAGAATTCTACCTATTTATGTACTAAAGATTCTCCTTTATTTTAATTAAAACATATTAAATTGTTAAGTTTAATTTATAAAAAATCACCAGTAGTTAATTAAAGGATGAATTCTTTACCCAAATAACTCTCCCGGGCCTGAGGGTTATTGACAAGCTCATCTACCGTTCCACTAAATGAAACCTGTCCCTTTTGGATGAGGTAGCAGCGATCGACAATCGAGAAAATCTCTCGGGCATTGTGGTCGGTAATTAAGATACTAATGTTTTTGCTCGAAAGGAGTTTGATCATTTGTTGAACATCATGGATAGTGATGGGGTCAATATTGGCAAAAGGCTCATCCAAAAGAATAAAGGAGGGGTTAGTGACTAAAGAGCGGGTAATCTCTAAACGTCTTCGTTCTCCTCCTGAAAGAGAGGTGGCCTTTTTTTTAGCTAAATTCTGTAAATTGAGCTCAGAGAGGAGCTCATGGAGTCGCTTTTTACGCTCTTTATAAGTCATAGGGAGGGTCTCTAAAATGCAGAGGATGTTTTTTTCTACGCTCAGATTGCGAAAAACAGAGGGTTCTTGAGCTAGATAGCCCATTCCCATTTGAGCTCTTTTATAGATGGAGTAAGAGGAGATATCTTTGCCTTTAAAGACTATTTTTCCTTTGTCTTGATGAACAAGGCCAATGGCCATATAAAAAGCGGTAGTTTTGCCGGCCCCGTTGGGGCCGAGTAAGCCCAGTACTTCTCCTTGACGGATACCAAAGCTCAGATCATTAACCACCATTTTCGAGCCATATTTTTTTACAAGCCCTTCGACGTAAAACAAAAAATCATTTGCTGACATCTTCTATATCCTTGCCTTTACCAATGAAATGCTTTTTGAACTTCTCAAGTTCATCATCTTGGAAAACAAACCTGACCTTTCCAAGACCTTGTACGATGGGTTTTTGTGATTCTTTGTCTCGCTTCATAGTGACTTCATGAGCCGCAATTTGATAATTATTAATAGAGTCATAATATAGCACAGAACTATGTTCTTTCGCACGTAGCGTCATCTGATCTATTTTATAATCATATTCTAATTGGTCAGCAAGGGCGTACTGAAGTTCATCAAAAGCTAAAACTTGAGAGGGATCTTCTCTTTGAATTAAGCAGACATTTCCATAAATTTTGAGTTGGTCTAGCTCTAATGAGCCATTGTTATGGATATAGGTTGCTCTGAGGTGATCTGAGTACAAATCATGCAGAGCATCGTGAAAGTGGATCTGTTTTTTTAGATCATGATTGCGACTCAAGCATTGTAAATAGTTAAAGTTGAAGTCGAGCTCAATTTGCTCATAGCAGGTGATAGTGTGTTTTTCTTTTTGCTCAGAGTCAAGATAGGTTATATGTGTTGTTCCATCGCTGATAATGGGAAAGTCAGCCGCTAGGGCTGTTGAGAAAAAAAGGAGGAGGAAAAGCTTTTTCATCGTTTTTCCTGTTGGGTATAGATCTGGGCTTTGAGGTTATGGGTGCGCAAATTGGGATTTTGTTCATCTAAAGAAAACTTAATATTGTCACATGTTCCACCTAGCAATTGTTTGCCGGTTTCAATGGAGGTGCTCAGCTCGTGACCTGGTAGGTCATAAATAGAGATTAAAACGTTATCCCCTAAGAAATGATTGTGTAAGTAGTGATACTTACCCGAGGCTATTTTTAAGATACAGACTTGTTGCCGGGCTTCGCCTTTGCCGTCAACTTCTTACCCTTGTGGGTCTAGATAGTATTTCTTTTGTTGTAAATAACAGGTGATATCATCCATCTCTTCAACAGCGTGGGTCTTTGCTTGTTGGTTTTGATTGAGGTGCAAGATAGAATCTCCACTGACAAGCAAGTAATGAAAGAGGCCCTCTTCTTTTTCTACCCAAAGGTCTTTTTTGACTTTGTTGCGCCTTGTTGATCCATATTTATCAACAGAAACAGGCTGCATAGAAAGAAGCATTTTTGCGTATTTTCTACGATTTCTTGAGCTTACATGAAACATCTGAAGTAAAGTAAATCCAAAGCATAGAATTAATATAACAACAACAGCTAGGCTTCTTTTTTTAAACATGCTGAGATTGGATCAATTTATAAAGTTTTTCAATGTGAGATAAAAAAAGAGGTAATTCCTTAAATGGAAAAACCGAAGACTTATCACTTAAAGCATGGTCTGGAGATGGGTGTGATTCAATAAATAACGCATTTGCTCCCGCTGCAATGGCCGCTTTGGCAAGGGTAGGAATAAATTCACGTTGCCCTCCAGAAGTCGTTCCTAGCCCACCGGGTAATTGAACAGAGTGAGAGGCGTCAAAACAGACAGGGTAGCCAAATTTTTGCATGATAGGAATGGCTCTCATGTCGCTGACTAAGTTGTTGTAACCAAAGGAAACGCCTCGATCCACAAGAATCATTTTGTGGTGATTGCAGCTCTCAATTTTATCAACAATTTGCTTCATATCCCAAGGGGCCAAAAATTGTCCTTTTTTGATGTTAATAGCCGCTTTGGTTTGAGCGCAGGCAATGACAAGATCTGTTTGTCTGCAGAGAAAAGCAGGGATTTGAATCACATCGCAAATCTCTGCGGCACGTAAAGCTTGCTCTGGTGTGTGAACATCCGATAGCACAGGAAGGTCGAATTCCTCTTTGACACGATTTAAAATTCTAAGGCCTTCTTCAAGCCCTGGGCCTCGAAAAGAGTTGAAAGAGCTGCGATTGGCTTTATCGAAGCTGGCTTTGAAAATAAAGTTAAGATCAAAATCTTTGAAAATTTCTTTGAGCTCGCGCGCGCATTTTAAAGTGTGCTCTTCATTTTCAATCACACAAGGACCAGACATCACAACGAGCTTTTCTTTGGGGCCAATTTTAAAATTTTTGATAGTAAAAGAGTGCATATATTTTTTTGGATTGGTTTTATATGAAATAGGTATTATAATTGCCTCCCAAATAAAAGCAACGGATAGATCTTAAGATGAGCTACTGTTCAAGATGCTTTTATTCAAGAAAGAAATTCGAAATCAAAACTCAAATGAGGACGAAACATGAAAGAATTTGTCGAATATATTGTAAAATGTCTAGTGGATAATCCAGATAAAGTTAAAATTAATGAGATCGGAGGGACTCAAACCCTCATCATCGAACTTTCTGTTGAAAAAGCAGATATTGGAAAGATTATTGGTAAAAAAGGAAAAACTATTAATGCAATCCGCACATTGCTGATGTCTGTTGCAAGTCGTAATGGTATTCGCGTAAGCTTAGAAATTTTAGAAGAAGGCGGGGATAAAGTAGAAGCTTAGGCTTTTACTTAACTAACGACGGTAAGTAAGGAGTAATTTCTGCCTTGCGAGAATTTAAGGTGCCAGCATCGAAAGATAAAACGACTACTGGCATCTTTTTCTTTGTCTTAATTTTTTTCTGTGCGGGAGCATCGATAAAGTGATGCTTAAAAATACTCGAGTAGTCACACTCATTCTCGCCAAGAACTTGTACTTGCATATGAATTTCTTGGACTTTTGCAGAACCTTTAAACCCATTTAAAAAGCTTGTTAAATGATTGATGGCAGGGCTTGTTCCTGGCGTCCAAATCCACATATAGTCACGATGCTGATAGTTAATCGCAGATTGTTTATAAACATCGTCTGCAGAAAAAATAGTACTGACTATATGTAAGTGGAGATCTAAGTGCTCGTGATTCGTATAGACCTCTTGGGCTTTCTCCACCCATAAAGCAAGTAATTGTTCGTAATGCTTGTCAAGAGTCGTTACATTGTGGGCAAAGATCTTCGATTGGCTAATACGGCAACAACCATTTTGTTCTTTAGTATCTGAGAAGAAATCAAACGATTGACCCGCGGCAGTTTCGATAATGGCTTGGTTAACAGCCTTTTCTCGTTTTTGAAAAATTGCTTTATAAATTTGATACATCTCCTCATTGGAAACAATCCTAGAGACCGCGTTTTTAACGAACTGATCATCATCTTGAATATGATCAAAATTGAGGATCTCTGTTTCTTTTTGTTCAGCAATAGATTTAAGTCGATTGAGGAGCGATGCGATGCAATAGACATCTCTTTTAGTCACTTTTGAAAAAAGATCGGTGTCATCAATAATGGCATAAAGAAAAGAGAGGTATTCTAAAAACTCACGGTCTGGATGAATAAAATAATGTAAGGATCGACTGTGAGCAAGCAACTTCTTAGTAATACTTTTTTGTATGCGCAAAAGCGGCTCAGAAATTTTTTGCGAGAGATGATTTTGAAGTTCTTTTGTTAAAGCTTCTTTAGAGCTGTTTCCTCGGCTATATTGATCGTTGATTTGAAAAGCGAGCTCTGCAACTAAGATATTGCACGATTGAACGTCTCCAGTGACTGCTAGAGGGGGGGTTTTTGTTTTCAGGTCTGTTTTATGATGGTCGACAACACTAATAATTTCTAAGCTTGAATCAACGTTGACTTCACTGCGATTACAAAAATCACGAAGAGAGACGGTGCCTAATTTTCCTGGCTTAAGCTCTCCTGGGCGGATAATGCCAAGAGGCCAAAAACTTCCATCTTCATTGGGATAAACAACAGAAAGATGGCTAAGAACACTTATTTTATCTTGAATTTCATCTATGGTAGCAATGGGGGTGACGTAGCGAGCAGAATAGCCAAAGACTTGTCTTTTAATTTTAATAGCCACATCCAAGCTTCCCATAAAATGATGGAGCTCTTCAATGGCTTCATCAATCAATTTGGAAATTTCATGGAACGATTTGAAGATATTTTTTCGTACATCTTTTAGTTTACCCTGCCCATCAAATACAGAATTGCTTTTGAAAATTTGGATTAGAGATTGATCCAGTTTTTCTAACTTTGAGATCTTTAATTTTTTGAGAGCAATTCCTAGTTCTTTAAAGGAAGCATTTAAGCCTCCCTCTAGACCTAAAATTTTCTTCAAGTATAAATCAACTTGGGTATGCAATTTTTTAGTAAACTGTCTTTGATTAATACTTTGGGTGATTTCTTGATCGAAGAGGTTTTGAATCTCTTGAGACATTTGTTTTAAAGAGATCTCTGTCTGAGTAAATAACTCAATGAGCTTATTTTGGATCGAATTTTCAAACCATCTTAAATTGTTGGTTACAATACGAATAATCTGGCGGATACTTTCATAGTCTTCACTGCGTAGGTCGCCCACATAAAAACCATCTTTATCGACAACCATGATTGCATATTTATCACGCTCGTGATCTTCTGGACCACTTGAAGAATCCTGCAGATGTTTTTTAAGAAGATCTTTTTGATTTACAAAATCAATACTCATCGGGGCTAGAGAAGATTGATGAATGGAAAAATAATCAAAGAGTGCTGAAGAAAAAACATCAGTTAAAGGGGCAGCTTCCATAGAAGTTAAGATTCCACCTGGAGGAACATTCCAAAGGTGAAGCCCCTCGCTCACTCTAGCGCCAAAAGCATCGACCCATCCCCAAAATGAAGCAATCGTTGTATCTAAGTCTGGAGAGCCGTGAGCTGTGACATAGTGGCTTCCAGCATAGCGTTTGTTCATGCCGATAGGGAATAAAATTTGATAATCTTCACGAGGGATATTTTTGCCTACAATTTTGCTGCGTACTACGTAGTTTTCATGATCATTGAGCTTAGAATGTTGATTTAGCCAAAATTCAAAGTAAGCAAAGTTGTATTTTTGAGGTTTAATAATTTGATTAACATCTTCAATATAAGAGATGACGGAGGGCAATAAAAAACAGGGGGCCTTTTCTTTTTGAAGAAGCCCGAGTAGTTTTTCACTGATAAGATTAAAACATTGGCTCTCTTGAAGTTTTTTAAAAGAGGGCTTTTTAAATTCACCTAAAATGCTGGCAGTACCTTCAAACTTTTTAAAATTGAACTTAAACTGTTGTATTGAAGAAGTTTTAGGTTGGTTTTTTTTCATCAAGGTGACCTATGTATAAAAAAATCGGACTGAGCAGGACTCGAACCTGCGACCGTCCGCTTAGAAGGCGGATGCTCTATCCAGCTGAGCTATCAGTCCAAAAGGAGTGAATTTTAAGGGGCTAAAGTTGTTTTTTTCAAGCTATTTTACATAAAAGTCTTCTTGATATATCCTTTATATTTTAAATTCATCAATAAATGCATGAAACGTGTCTTTTTAGGTCTCGGTAGCAACGTTGGGAACTCTCAAGAAATTGTTTTAAGTGCCTTAAGTCAAATCTCTCTTTTAAAATTTGTCTGTGATTTTCAAAAAAGTCCTCTTTACAGGACAACACCTGTGTCTGATCCTTTACAAGAGAGTTTCATGAATGAGAATTTTATTAATGCTGTCTGCAGCTTTGAAACATCAGAAGAAGATCCTTTTATAGTGTTACGTTGTTTGCAACAAATTGAAAAGGATCTTGGAAAAAAAAAGAAGCTCAGAAACCAGCCACGTCCAATCGATATCGATATCTTATTGTTTAAAGATCAAGTTGTCTCCGTTCCCATCTTAGAGATACCTCACCCTCGAATGCTGGAGCGTCTTTTTGTTTTAAAACCCCTCTCTTCGTTAGAAGAAACGATTCTTTACCCTCGCTGCAATCAACCTCCCTTATCTTTAAAATTAAAAGTTCTTTTGAAGGATTTTAATAATCAATATAATGAAGTGGCTCAAGAAATATCATAGTAATTATGATTGTCAAATTGAAAAACGGATAGAGCGGAGTAGTCAGATGATGAATTTTTCAAAACAAATCAAGCAACTCTTATTGCTTCTTGTTTCAGTTGCTTTTTTATCTTCTTTTGCTTTTGCTCAAGATGATTCACCAGGTCAAAAACAAGAGTTAGAACCTCATTCCATTTTATCTCAACCTGACTTTCAAAGTCTCGTGGCTCGATCGCAAATACGAAAACGCAAAAAGGTTTATCGCAAAAGAGGACATCAAGAGATCATTAATAGCTGGCAACCTTATTGCATCAAGAATCGATATTTAGAACCGGTTCAAGGATATTTTTTTAATGTCGATGTGGGAGTTGGTTTTTTATATTTCTCACAAATTACCGCCGATTTACAGTTGACCTCTTTGGAATCAATAGGAGCCACCTCGAATCGAAGTGCGACAGGTCAACTTCAAGGAAAACTGGGTTATAATCGAACGCCTGCTATTGAACTTTCTTTTGGAGCGAAGATTCTTCACTGGCTTAGTGGTTCGCTGGATTATCTCCATCAAGGGGGAGTTCAAATTCAAACAGATCGCCAAGTATATCATGTAGGTCACTCGACTCCAGGTGTTGCTGGATCAAGCCCTGCTTATATCTTTAGTTCAACACTCTCATTAGACGCTATTTTGGCAAGGATTTCCCTTAACACCCCATGCTCACTCATTTGGAAAACGATTGCCTATAACCCTTATTTAGCTCTCGCTGTCGGACCTGATTGGCAAACCTGGGCTAATAATAAAGTGTATGTTGAAACACGTGTAGATCCACTTCTCCTTTCACAGCAAAGCGCACAAGTGTTGAAGCAACAAATCTCTGCTAACGCTGTCTGGCTCATTGACTGTGGAGCTACGTTGCGAAGTGTTTTGCCAAATTTAAACTTTTCACTTCGCCTTGGTGCCAAATTTATTGGTTGGGGGCAAGCTCGTCAAATTGGATGGCTTGACCAACAAAAAGGAGTTGTCAATTATGGGCTTGTGAGACCTTTGAAGGTTAAGTTTGTCTATTCATTTGTTCCATATCTTGGAGCACAATGGAATTTTTAAATTAGAAGTTTCTTAGCGCACTGATAGTAGTTAGTTTAGATAATTCTAAAACTTTTTTCTTTTTATTTTTTAAAAATGTATTGCTTTAAAAATAAAAAATCTTTCATGAGAAAAAGTTTGTATAAAAAACAAATTAGTGCAAAATGAAAAGATTTTTTACTAGCAAAAAAACGAAGTATTTTTTGTCTGCTTTAACCTTAATTCCTTTAGGTTTAATGGGTGAGTACGCTTCAGAACTCAACCTCAATCAAGACCAATACTTGAGTTACATGGCCCAATCAGCTAGAAGAAAACAAAGAAAAATAATTGCCAAACAATGTTTGAGTAAAAAAGAACAAAAAGTTGCGAGCGCTAAGCTAGAAACAAAATGGGCACCCCATTTTGTTCCCATGAAATATATCCAAGAAAAATCAAGTCCTTTTTTTCAATTCAACGTTGGGGTTGGTTTTTTATATTTTAGTGATATTAAATCCAATTTGGGAGGAGCGCCAACATTAAACTTTCAATCTCCATTGCCCAATTTTGACAATGTTCCCTTTCGCGGAACGATACAGTATAATCGAACACCACTGTATGAAGCTTTAATTGGTTATCGACTCTTGCCTTGGTTTAAGTTTGCCCTATCATATCAACACCAAGGGGGAGTGAATATTAGTACAGAAGCTTTGATACCAACAAATGACTCAAGTGGCCGCGCAAGACTAGTTGCTGATTTGAATTTAGATGCGATCATGGCCAAAGTCTATTTTGAACTTCCTTTTGCACTCGTCATCAAAAATCTGGCCACAACACCCTATTTAGCAACAGGAGTTGGAGCCGGTTGGCAAAGTTGGACTCAAGTTCAAGCGCAATATTTAGATGTGAGTCCTCTATTTAGAAATCGCTATTTAGCTTTGAATGATAAAACGAGTGCCAATGCAGTTTGGATGGTAGATGTGGGCCTACGCTTGCAAGATGCCATTCGCAGACAAAAGTTTTCTGTAGTTATTGGTTGTAAATACAATCAATGGGGACAAGCTCGCAACATCGGTGGTCTTGATGACCAAGGGCAGCTTCCCTTAGGACTAAATCATCCTTTTAGTATTAAAACAGTTTATTCGTTTGCCCCATATTTAGGCGCGCAGTGGAATTTCCCCCCAAGTTGTTACGTTCCAGTGCCACCAACTTTTGTCAATGGGCGCAGTGCAGACTCCTGGGTTCCATTTTGGACCAAAGCAAATCAATTTGCGGACCCAGGCATCTGGACACAATTTAATGTAGGCGTTGGCTTTTTATATTTTGAAAATGTCAAAGGTATCTTGGTTGCTAACGGACCTACAGCTACTCCCACAATAGGAAGTCCTACAGAGTTTGGTCCACTTAGAGGTGGATTTAGTTACAACAGAACTCCATTATTTGAGTATATCGTCGGGTGGAGAATTCGCCCATGGCTCAGAGCGGGTATTTCAGCACAATCCCAAGGCCAAGTTTCCGTGCAGTCCAATTGGCAAACTGCCGTAGCGGCCACCACGGGAGTGGATGAGGAACATTTTTATCGCCTTTCTGCCAATTTAAACTTAAACTCAATCATGCTCAGAGTTTTTTATGACTCTCATTGGTCGATGATCTGGAAAAATATCAACTTTGCCCCTTTTGTTGGAGCAGGGATAGGACCAGGTTGGCAATCGTGGGTGAATTTGACAATTCAGGATATGTTAATTTCTACCGGTAATGGACGAAATAATAACCCCTGTTTTTTAAAGCAAAAAACATCGGCTAATGCAGTTTGGCTCATTGATGCAGGGCTAAAAATGAAAAGCTTATTACCTAACATCAACTTTTCAGTCATTGCCGGTTTAAAGTTTAATTATTGGGGACAAGCTCGCAACATCGGACTTTTAAGTCAGCAAGGGGGGAATAAACAGTTTCTGCAAAGACCTCTTTGCATTAAGAACGTTTATTCTTTTGCTCCATATCTTGGAGTAAATATGAACTTCCCAGTGAATAGATACAGTGGTAAAAACTTCTTTATGATTGGTGAAAACACTCCAAATACTTGGAGAGCTTTTTTTACCCCTTCGCGCAATATCCAAATCAAACGCAGTGTCTGGACTCAATTTAATATGGGAGTGGGCTTTTTATATTTCTCCGGAGCTTCCATGACGCTAGATGGTATTCCAGCAAGTGACTTTAATTTTGAAACAACTAGCAGCACAGACACTGGCAAACTACAATATAATAAAACACCTCTTTATGAATATTTGCTCGGGTATCGCTTTAATAATTGGTTGAAAGCGGCTCTCTCATATCAACATCAGGGGGGAGTCTTTGTACAAACAGAACCACAAGATGGCCAGTTACCAACTTTTACGAGTAATTCTTTAACTAAAGCAACCTTTCGCTCTAGTCTTGAGCTCGATGCTATTTTAGCTAAAGGCTATCTAGAACTTCCTTTTGCGATGATCTTTAAAGGAACAGCAACCTCTCCTTACTTAGGATTAGGAGTCGGTGTGGGCTGGCAAACCTGGGACGCTAAAGTTCAGCATATTCAGTATGATGAAGGTTTTATCAACTACATCACACAACAACCTTTGCAAAGCAAAATTTGTGCTAATGCCGTTTGGATGATCGATGCGGGGATGCATATAAGAAGTGCTTATCCTGGAGGCCTTTTTTCAGTCAATCTCGGCTGTAAATATAATCAGTGGGGGCAAGCTCGTAACATCGGACAGCTTGATCAACAAGGGGCTTTAACGACAGGAATTAGTGGGCCATTTAGAGTGAAAATGGTCTATCAGTTTGCCCCTTATGTAGGCGTTCAATGGGATTTTTAATCTGTAAATTTATTTTTCGAGAATCAGAGTAACAGGACCATCATTGATCAGTTCTACTTTCATATCGGCTCCAAAGACTCCCGTTTTTATTTTTGGATAAAGCTTTTTCATTTCTTCAATAAAATCAACATAGAGTTTTTTAGCTTCAAAATGGGAAGCTGATTGAGTAAATTCAGGGCGTCGTCCTTGAGTGCAGTTACCGTATAAAGTGAACTGGCTAATGATCAAAATCTCTCCACCAGTTTGATCAATCGATAGATTCATTTTTTGATTTGTATCTTCAAAAACACGAAGACTCACGCATTTTTGAGCGAGCCATTTTGCATGCTCTAGGGTGTCATCTTTGTGTACACCTAGAAAAAGAAGTAATCCTTTTCCAATCTGAGCATGAATTTGATTGTCAATGGTTACAGAGGCTGAAAGGACTCTTTGAATCAATAACCGCATAAAAACATTTCTTCCATCTCTTTAGGGAGGGGAGCTTCTAAAGTTAGAGGTTCGCCAGTGATAGGATGGATGAAGGAAAGTTTTTTTGCATGTAAATAATGTCGATCGGCTTTGTAACGCTCATTGATAGAGGCTTTCCCATAAAGTTTGTCGCCTAAAACAGGATTGCCTAAATGCTTAAGGTGAACACGAATTTGATGAGTTCGACCTGTTTTGGGCTTTAACAGTAATTTACTGAGGTTGCCATTAAATCCCAAAAGCTCAACTTCAGTAAGAGCTTCTTTCCCTTCCTCTGGACAAACGATCATTTTTTTGCGGTGAATAGGGCAGCGTTTAATAGGCAGGTTGATCGTCTGAGAAACGACTTTGCCAATGACAATGGCTACATATTCTTTTTGCATTTGCCGAGATGCAAAAAGTTCAGAGATTTTTTGATGGGCTAAATCTGTTTTAGCAGCAATTAAAACACCCGAAGTTTCTTTATCGAGCCTGTGAACAATACCTGGTCTAACATCAGAAGTTTCAGGAAGAGAGCAATGGTTTAACAGGGCATTCACAAAAGTATTAGACCAATTACCCGGTGCTGGGTGAACGACCATGTTTACCGGTTTATTGATGGCTATTAAATGAGCATCTTCATACAAAATGTCTAACGAGATCGCTTGAGGGGACAAATCAGGCCCTGGTCTATTTTTAAAGTGAACCAAGATTTGATCACCTATCGAAGGAACTTCTCTTTTTTTGAGAGGATTGCCATTTAGCAGCACTTGTTCTTTTTCAATGAGCTCTTGAAAATAGGACCTGGAATATTCTTTGTAGCGTTTTGCTAAAAAAATATCGATTCGGTCTTCAGTGGCTTCGTCAACGATAAAAGTGTCGAGTTTGTTTTTCATCGATTAATATAAAATGTTAAAGATCAAAATATTATATGTGTAAAAGAGAATTTAAACAAGGGTTAATTCCAGGCTGTTGGATCGGGGTCTTTCAGTTTCATATGAGTAATGACATTTTGCATCATGGCATTGATCTCCATATTCTCGACAGTTTTGTAAGACTTTTTTTTCGATAAAGACGTTGGAATGGGCTGCTGCCCGCCAGATGATGTTGAACTACCGGAACTTAAATTATTATTTGAAGAAGGTGCCTGTGAAGATGGTGGAGGGGTAGTGGAAGTGGGGGCTCCAACTTGGGATGGAAGAGAATTTGCAGAGTTTCCTTGCTGTCCTTGGGTAGGATTTTGATTTGGCGGTGCTTGAAAACCAGGGGCTCCAAAGGAATTTTGCTCTGAAGTTGTTTGGGTAATCCCAGGAGGACCAAAGTTTTCAGGGGCTGCAGTGCTACCTTGGGTGGCAGTAGGTGGGCCAAAATTGAATCTTTGTTGCTGAGCTATCATCTCCATAGGGCTCTGAGTCGATTTTGAGCTATCAACTCCTTGAGTCATCCCATCGTTCATATAGCTTTGGAATTGGTC
>JAULBU010051805.1:0-12724 GCA_032358235.1 Odonthalia washingtoniensis | reverse complement strand
TGCAACGTTCGACTTTAGTCATGGGTACTGGCAGCTTGCACTGGATGTGCCGTCGAAGGCCTGGCAATCTTTCATCACCCCGGATGGTATTTACACGCCAACTCGGTTTTTTCATTGTACAACGAATGCGGTAGCCCACGTCCAGGAAAGTATCCAGGACGCATTACGGAATTTGGAGCAAAGTATGATTTTATGGCTGGACGATTTGCTTGTATTCGCCAAGTCAGAGGATGAACTGCTGCGAAATTCGGCTCTCTCCTTTAGAAATTGTCGCAAACACAACTTCAAGTTATAGCCAGAAAAATGTCTGTTGATTTCAACGTCTGTGCTGTGGTGTGGCAGAGTTATCTCTAAAGAAGTTATACGTCTTGGCCCCCGCAGGGCCCACGGTTTATGTGAGATGGCGACGCCAACCCGAGGCTCGGAATTACAACAGTTTGTATGCACATTGAATTGGATGCGAACTACCATTCCATTTTTATCCAAGAAAATCTCACCCTGCAGGAGATATTAGAGGAAGCATACATCAAAGCCAAAATGAAACGGACGAAGAGAGCGGCGGATAAGATAGATTTGTCCGAGGTTGGATGGGCTGACAAGCATGTCAAGGCTTTCAGAAATTTCAAGTCTGCGTTGGAAAATGCCGTCACCCTTGCCCATCCAGATAAAAGGTAGAGATTACGCCTTTACACCGATGCATCATCAGCATTTTGGTCAGCAATGATCACCGAAGTGCCAAATGAGGACATGGGAAAATCACATATAGCTCAAAGACACGAACCGTTGGCATTTATGCCTAGGAAATTTTCAGGAGCGCCTATTCATTTGTCAATAGTAGAGAAAGAATCTTATGCCATTCAAACTGCATGCGAACGGATGGGTTGGATACTGCAGCGTTCAGAAGGTTTTAGCCTGTTTACCGACCACAACAACTTGACCACAACAACTTGTTGTATATATTTAATCAATACGGTTCCAACCCCGGCATATCGACGCACACGGCCTCAAAACTTTTTGACGTGGCCGTTGAAGTTGGCCTCATATCTTTATGTGATTGAGCCCGTGACCGGGGAAGAAAACGTATGGACAGACCTGATTATGCCTTGGGCATCACCAATCGAAAAGTAAAATACAACACGCATTCCATCGTTGTTCACAGCTCCTATCGAACCATTCGCGGAAGAAGAATTCAGTTGCCCTGACCCATCTTGCCTCAGCACAAGTCAGAATGAGCATGCGGAAGAGAAGACGGAGAAATGGTTGCTTTCGAAGGACAGAAATTACGGGATGATTGTGGGCGCAGTTGGATACCCGCGGTAGACAACGATTTACAGCTGCGATTATGCATAATTGTCCACATGGGGGCAGGAGGACACCGCGGAGCAACGACAACGTTCGAAAAAATGGCACAATCTGTATTTTGAATCACGATGAAGAAGGATGATACCGTATTCTGCCAGTCGTACATTCACTTCTTGAGCACTAAAGGCGGCCAACAGACTACAAGACCATGGGGAGAGGCACTGCATACCAACAAACCAAACAAAGTCCTTCATTTTGATTTCTTGTTGTATAAGATGAGAAACGACGTGCGAAGAATGTGAAGCTGAGTGTACTTAATATAAGTCAAAACCTAGTAGTTCTAGTTTAACAAAAAAGACATCATATACAGTTAACTTACTACTTCTAAAACTCAATTATCAACTGTATTGACTCTTCAAAAAAGTATAAAGAATCACCTGCTCACAAATGGAGAACACAGAAATTTATCAAGGACCAAAGTCCTGTTTAAGAGGTCCAAGACAATGTAATGTGGGTGGGGATTCCAATATGTGGAGCTTGAATTTTTGCCAAGAGATGGTAGCAACGAAGCTCCAACGCTACTTTCCTCGTGCAGAAAGTAAAACTACGCAACAAAAAGTCAAAAACAAAATTCAAATTACTTTTGAACGAAGGCACAAAAACAGAAATCGATGAGGAGAAATAAAAGTAGAAAGAATGGGAACAATTAGCACACAGTTTTCTCATAAGTTTTCTCGTCACAGAGACAGTAAGTCTCTGGAGGCGACCGAGAAGTCAGAAGAAGCAGGAAATATATGGAAGGCGCTTGAAAAACAGTGCCAATCTCAACATAAACATACTATCTGAGAAGTACACCTGCAACTGATAAATATAAAATTGAAGCCTATCGAAAGATTAGTGGCATTTCAGGACCGGGGCAGCAGATCTGTAAGATATGGCGGGAACAGTATCCAGTGTTACTGACGTGCATAGATGGTAAATTCTAAGGCACGGGTTATTGGAAGTCTATAGAACAATAGTTTAAATGATCAACCTTCCGTTCGACAAAAACGTTTACCACACGATGATGTCAAAGATCCAACAGTTAGCTCACGAGGACGTAGGTGACCCCACAGTCCCAATTGCACTTCAATGTAAACGACAATTCTATCTGCCGCCCTTTCTACGATAAAATGAAATGGTGGAAAAAGATAAACAAGGTTATCCCATAAAATAACGATAAGGGCATGAATCACTTCTGCCAACTACCAGGACACATTATACATGAATGTTTCAGCAAGAAAGCTGGAAAAACACAAAATGCACCCGAAAGAAAATGTGAACATGGCAAAGAAAAGGAAAGATCTCTTTGAATTTTTAGCGAACAACTGCGTCAATAAAGTACAGTCAGAAGTGGTTGTAAAACGGAGTTCTACAACTACTTATGAGCTCTAGATAATAGATTGAGGAGCTTCTCACCATTATACAGACAACAAGAATTATATACACTTGCGGCACACAAAATCAACAGGAATTGTAATAACAGCTGGTTCAGCAGCACTAATTATTGTGGCAAAAGAAGAAAACTACAAGTATGGACAAATTAAGCTGGCACTAACAGTTGGAAGGAGTCTGATCTCTGATATTTGTATTCTATATATATGATATATTCTATATTTATTGCGTCAGCTTAGTAGTAACCTACTAAGTAAAAAGAACATACATATATTATTTTTTACTTACTTAGTAGGTTACTACAAATTCGATGCATTTTCAATAAAAGCAATAAATAAACCGATCCGAAACGCCCATGTCTCGATGAGCAAGGTCATTACTAAACATCAAGTTCGTCGTGGCTTCACATAATAGAATATTCACGGTGGTCATGGTTGTCATAACGTAGTTGAGCGGGAAGTGGACATGGTGGCCAAAGTAGACTCAATCAACACAATCAGTACTGGTCGTTGTGGATATTATCAATATGATAGTAGCATATTGATCATATCCAGCTCATTTACACTTTTCGCCTATTTCTTGTCAACCAAAATTTGAAACCAAGGCATTTCTGTACTCAAAGGACCCGTTTTTCATTTTCCGATTTTTTCATTTTTCCAAATTGCGCTGTTTTTTTCGCCGGACTTCCGTTTCCATCAGTTCTTTTTGCACTTTTCAATGATGGTTCCATTACTACAGCATCGATCTGGCAGTACAGTGATTTCTGACCATATATTACCCCCGGAAAGGGCAGTCCACAGTCCGTACTTTCGTATACTGTAAGCATTTTAATAAAAATATGTCGAAATGGAATACAAAAATTAATGATTCCTCATCCACCATTTGTATAGCGATGCGATAGATTCTAATATCCTCCAACTCGTTGGCCGGCATGTTGACCAATCGCTATTGAGATAAAAAGTCACTTTATCTTCATTGCCTTGAAGATCAATCATCACTTTCAATATTAATGTACAACCATCCTTTTTTTAACCTTGTAAAAAGAGTATGAGAATTTATTAAATTCGCAACAAATAGTATTTTTGAATTTGATACTACCTTTACAGTTTTCATTAAACTGGCTTCTTCAGTTTGATATGCATTTACCATAGGGAATTGGTCAAACCTTTGAGATTGTTTTTAAATAAATATTTTATTTCCAAATTGTTCGAGTAACTGTTTCAACACTGTTCCTTCAACACTTTTAATTTGATATTTCCAACTTTCCTAACAACGCTTGAATAAACTTCCATTTCTCGTTACTAAAGTTTACACATTCTTTATCACCATCGTCATAGTTGATATTTAATTTTCTATTTTCGTTTTGTGATTTAATTGTACTAGGATAATATTCTTTATCATCTGCCCAATATTCTGCAACACGATCACGAATAGTTGGCTGTATTTTTTGATCACATGAAAAATCTGCATCATTCTACATGTGTCCATCTTCATGTAGAGCATAATGATTTCCTTTAAATTAATTTTCAGTTTTTGGATACGTGCTGACGCTATTGTATAAATCTTTAATTTCATCATCTAATTTATCGATCGATTGTTTTATCAGTTTTGGCAATCCTTCTTGTACGATTGCTGGCCATAATCTTGTACAGCCACGCAAAGTTCATGATTCCCCTTGCCAGGGACTTTCACTGATCGAGCAGTATGGTTTGTGCTTAATATTGATTTACGAAAAGACTATTTACCACGTTTTATTTTCTTTTTATTGAATACACGGCAATACTATCACCGATGTTGACAGGCAGTTCTTTTGTTACTTTTGATTTAAGAATTAAAATCAGTTTTTGTTGAGCCTAGATTTTTTTGAATGTCTCTATTATGTCTTCTGGTACGGACTTTGGATTATTATCCATTAGGGGTTTTTAGAATCCTTTCACCGATTCTTATGCACTCATAGTATCATTATCATACAGGTCGTTACTTATTGAAACTGCTGGATATACCAATTTTTTAATATCCATTTCAATTATCGACCCTTCTTTTAATCTGTTGTAGACATTTCTAATTACACTGTGTTTTGATTCTATAGCATTCTGGCTATGTCTTCCATTTGGGACTGCCATGAATGTTATGTTCTTCTCGTTAAGGTAATCAAGAAAATCTTCAGTATCAAATGCTGTATCACCAATAATGTTTTGTGGTGGTCAGGACTGTGACGCCCATCTGGTATCAAAAAAGGTTATTATATCACACATGGATGCATTTTCGACTATATGTGCATCTGAATACCGATCAAGTCCATGAAGTGCATCACTCTAGTATTTTCCAAATATAAGTAGTCAACACAGACTACTTAATTAAACTGTTTAGAAAGTGACGATATCGAGACCTTCCTACTTCGTTGAGGTAGTCCCGTGTATCTGCAAACCTTACAGTGCTTCATGTATATAGTATTTTACTTCTGTATTCCAAAACCCATTATGTTGTGATAATTATTATTAAAACAACTAAACAACTAAAGTCTGTGTAGCTTGCATACCCACAGACCTGCTTATGCACTCTTTCAATAATTTTTTGGGTTTTGTTCCAGGAATTCACTTTTAGTAGAATACCATTTAAACAGCACACACAGACTTTATCAGGATTAATAAAGCGCTCAAATGGAGTATAGCTTAGAACCTTATCGATAATTAACGAAATGTAATCTTTTCCATTATTTATATTAAATGAAATGGCATTCATACAAATATGTTCTAAATTTTCTTTACGAGTTACATTCCTACAAATTACCCATTAAGAGTAGCCTTCCAACACCAAAAGCGTAATTGTTACAAGTCGATTGCTGTCGGATTTTGCTTTTATTCTGACCGACCCCAGGATTCTTCTTGAGGGACTTGCATTTTCTCCAATCCCATATTTCCAATGTGTATTACCGTGCAGAGCATCAGGTATTGGAAGTAATTTTTAATTTGGATTAAGATTTACTTGATCAGCCAAAAGCATTAATTCTGCGATCCTGATGACATAATATGGTGCACCGTCATCAACAAGAGAATCAATTTTACAATTTTTCATTAAAATTTGACGATCAACCACTTAACGAGGCCATTTTAAATGAGATACCTTCTTTTTCAATGGCATTATGATTTTTGTCACTGGACATTTTCAGAATTTCCTCTAATTGCAATTGGGCTACTGTCAAATTATTTAATATGCTCAGGTAGCGATCGATTTTTACTGTGGATATTCTTCCAATTGCCGTATTTATTTCAAATTGAACACGGAAACTTCTTATAAATCGATTTATTTTTACCATTGTTACGCGTGTTGATTTATTTACTACCATTCTGATTATACTTAATATTACTATTGTTGTTATATTTTCTATTTATAAGTATTGACGGAGCTTGCCACCATTGTAGAATCATTATGTATTTGATTTTTGTCACACTGTTTTATGACAGCTGCTAATCTACTGTATGTTATTGACGTCAAAAACTCACCATTACTGGAATGTGAGCCTAGTTTGGGATCTTTTAGTGCCATTGCAGCCATCATGGACACTCTTTGACTGTCATCGATAGCAGAATTTTTGAGTAACATCAGCGCAGTAATCACTCAGATAGTTTTTTATATCACTTATTGAATTAAAATTTGCCATTTGTGCCGCGAAGCGTGACTCATAGTTTTTCATCGTCTCAGATGTACCTCTTCTACAATTTAACAGTTTATTAAGTATAAGATACACTTCACTAACAACAAACAGCACATCCCGTTGATAAATATAGTCCATCTACGTATATGGCAATTATTCCGAAATACGGGGAGGTAGATGAAAAAAGTGATGTGAAAATTTAACTATTGATAAGATATGAATCCGTTGAAACTGATACTGATTATATCCTAACTTTCCATCAGAAACATTCAGTAGAGGTAGAATTCATTGATGGTGGTGGGGGAATAAGTTAGACACCAGCTCTTAGCATACTTCAGTCATCAGGCCTTCAGTTGAAACATTTGAGGGTTCGATACATGGGGATGTAAATAATGAGTACTTCTACGTTCCATCTGTAGTGAATGCATTATGAAATAAAATTCATTAAGCACGTTGTTTGAGACCAGTAGGAATAAACTTCAAGAAATGTGATGATCACAAGTTGACTCATAAATTATTTCTGAAATGAGGCTGCACGGGATAAAATCTATAGATAGGGTATATTTACAGGGACTTGAATAAGAGTGTATGCGAAAGAACATTAATGGTATCCGTATATAATTTAAAACGACAAATAGCATAAAGAATCAATTACAGGAAGAAAAACAAAGTTCTTGAAATCTGAAAAGAATGTATATTTTATTGCATGTCTTACCTAAATGGACCGAAGCATACAATACTTTCGTAGATAAGATGAAGACAGAAAAAGATTGAAGCAACGGAAGAAGACTAAGGGAAAATCAGAAGAAAGGAAACTGTAATAGTGTTGACAGTTTCAAATAAACTGCAATATCAAGATAATGTGGATGGTACTATTATTGAAAACTTTGTACGGAAAATGTGCAGAAGGATTCCTGAATGAACGCAGAATCGCGATATATGTGCCTCATGATTATTCCAACCTCGTTCGTAAGAAATATGTGTAGTATGAATATATTATACAAAGGATGGTATTCCCAACCATTTCATTCTTCATTATAAGTAGAAATCCCTGAAGGTAGAAGGAAATCCTTGACGCGATCTGTAAACCAGAGATCCCGCATCATTGTACTTTCAGTCTCGTCAAAAATATCTGAATAAAATTGAGTGTCTGATTTGGCTTTGTGTCGAATTTGACATATTAGCTCTATCCGAGGAAGGCAATGTTCAAGTGCAACCCCAAAAATGGCTACTACCATATTCACTTATAAAACTCAGACCAACTCTGACTCTATTTCGTCTTCGAAGGCACCACAACATTCCTATCAGCCTCACATGCAGTCTGAAGGTAGATCAATGGTTATTTACAAAGACCTTGTCACCGGTCATCTACCATCTAGGTTCATATGGACACTGAGTCCTCATCAACATCGGCGGCTTGTTCGGTTATCCGCTCCCATCATCCCATGTTCAATCAACGACTTATGATATGTATTAATTAGAATACACGATACGCTAGTTGTTACAGCGTCTGTGACTGTTGTTGCATTCAAACAAGGTGCATTTTACTGCCACACCGATATTTAGAAATATTGGGCATCATGGTGGACATAATTCTGCAGAATTTCTGTTGAGCTCGGCAAAATTGCATAAGTTTACATCCTCCACCGGCCGTCTCCTGCATAACGTGGCCTCCCATCAGCGACTAATCCCGACTAATACTTTTCGATAGTTTACATGTTTGGCCAACTCTGCCCATTTTTACTTCGTAGAATCTCTTCTTTATTTCCGTTCTCTCTTCGACGCCACAGTCTCGGTGTAGTACCTCTCCAGGGGCGAGTGCTGGGAATCACCCACAATAATTCGGCCATTTTGACTATGTTCTCCTTCTTTTTCTGTCCTTTATTTCTCCTCTTTTCTCCCTCTTTCTACATTACCCTGTCATTTCTCCTCTTTTACCACATGTCTCACTTACACACCTAGTGACTTCGGTTCGCGCGTCTATAATCACCACCCCTTTTAGATCAAAATTAGCTTCTTGTCTCTACCAAATGAGTGCAGACCGATATGGGCATCTTATTCCTTGAAAGCAACCAACCGCCCGACACCACGAAAAATCTCTAAATCGATGCACCGTCCCTTCTCCCAGCGAACAACGGTCCGAGAGCACGGGTTTGGAATCCAACGTATATCTGTTCTCCCCTGTGCGTTCTCCCTCCGAAAGGTGCCGCTTAAAGATTTACGTACGCGATCTCATCCTCCCCATCCCCCGTTTCCACACCGATGTTTGCATTTCACCAACGTATCGATCTTCTGTTCTCTTTCCACTCTTTTCCTACCTTCTGTTTGACCTGTTGCCCCTAAATCTAGCTACGGTCTTGTTACTACATTCATCTTCACATCCGCCTCTGCTGCCTCCACTTCTTCGCTTCCGTTATCCCTCCATCTCCTGATTCGATGGCTCTCTACTTCTGCTCTAGGTACTCACACGGCTATAGTGGATCTCAAATTCTAATCCACATTTATATGTTTTCTCCACACCAATAACCACTTAGGGAGAGATATCTGGCCGTATCACACCGCATAGATGCTTACGGATGCCATAATGGGCGATTGGGTATTATATGGAACTAGACAGTGTAGATCCGGTTGTTGGTTTCTTCTAGGTGCAGCAATAAGGTACTCACGTCAACTAATTATAAATTACAGAGACCCTCTTATGTCTCTCTCACTTTTTTTACTTCGTCCGTCAGCAGCATTTAATTTTTATGTTCGAACCATCCGTGACAATCTTCTCCATCCTAACTCTTCGTGCATCCTCTCCAAACTGCGGGTATTTTGATTTATCTGCAATCACAATATCGTACTTTTCTCATCCCGACATCTGCAATGATTATCAACTGTTGTTCTGACCACCTATCTTGTCGTTCCGAGACTCAATGTCTTGGTATCTCCAACCCTCTGAAATTTTTGTAGTCCAACTACATTTTAACTTGCTATACGGTCGCGTTTGGACGTCTCGGCGTACTGTTATTCATCCATCTCAATTTCACACCCATCATTCTACCAATTCCGTTTCAATTCCCAATTTTGAATCGCTGGTTAGATTCACTTCACAGTAGAATCATTTTTGCGCCACACTAGATGGGGAAAACTTGGTACCTTAGTACCTCTTGTATATTCAACTCTATCTTCAATCGTTAGCATCACTTCACACCTCCTTTATCAACCTTCGTCGTCAGCTTTGAGAATATCGCGACCATTCTGACTGAAAATCTGTCTTTGAGGACTGTCTATGATCACGTACGGCGACGACTTTTCTCGTTCGGTCAGAAGCATCGTCCACCAGGTATCGGTATCAAGGTAAATATGAGCTAATTTATACGGTTTTTCGTGGCTTCTCAGCTTTGTTCGTTTCCTTCCTCGTGATTCACAGTGTTTTATTACCTTCTCTGGTTCTATTACTGCATAACTGTTTATGGGTAATCATTTCTCCTGTATGGTACGTGAATTTCAGCTCAGTACAAGCTTCACAGTCTTTTAGATCCTATATACTATCTATTGGTCGTGGAAACTATATCCAGGTATCTTACACGGGGTTTTCAATGGGAGTATTAATTCACTTGTTTGCACCTTGCATGTTCCAGTTGTGCTTTCCATCAAGTACTTGTAATAGGTTCTGCTTTCCACTGGTCTTTTGGATTTTACGAAGCTCTCTATATATGCTTTTTGATGGACTGTCGCCCTACTAGCCTTCTGGACATTATCCACAAGAATGTGCGTATCGTACGCAACAGGATTCAAATTAAAATGACGACTTTCAAAGATCCTACAGACAGTAATGGTCCCGCGCATGACACTTACCATCCGGAATTATCCTTGGGGTACTCGCTCCGCTCATTACCCGTTACATTATACAACTGCTGCTTCCCAGATTCGGACAGGCTATTTTCAGCGTTTCTCGCTGGTGCCATTCGTTGTTGTCGTTTTCGTCCATGACAGTTCCGGAGTTCAGCGAGTTCCTCAAACCCGAATTTCAAACTCACAGCTTTGTTGCTCTCCCTTGCGCGTGAATCTTACAGATATCTCACTTTACAGTGGGGGCCTCTCGGTTCGTCCACTTTCTAATCATGGTGTACTCGCGGTGTTCTAAAAGCATATTGATCCACTCACGATTTTTTGCGCGGTTGCACGCTTCGTCTTTGGCCTTTTTCTCCCAGCCAAGACTCCCTGTCGTCCTTAACTTGGCATTACACCTCTTCTCTTGTTGGGGGTTACACGTACTTGGTTTGGTTACGTTGTTGTGCTCATACGGTCAAAGGTGTAATAGCCGTACTTGGGAATGACGTCTAGGTGCTGTATCTGGCACACGTGGTTTGTGATGGCGCAAGGGGACGTGAATTGACTTAGGGTAATGCCGCCAGTAGACTGCATTCCGACGGCTCGTGTTCCGCCACCTCCTAGTCCATCTTCTCCCCACCGACCCACAGGATTGAGGCAACAACGTCGCTTCTGTTTCATTCAGCAGGGATTCTCTCTAAAATATAAGACATTGGGTGTTAGGCATACGCTCTGTTCTGTTGGGAGGTAATAGTAATGTGCTATTGGACTGTGCATGAGCATTTGAAAATTTGTACGGCCAATGAAAAGCCGCCATAGTGGCCAATACATTTCCCATACGCATAACTTGCCATACGTAAAGTTAGCGTCTGGAACTTCGATTATACTGACTGGGTATACAGTGTGAATGTACAGTTTCAACTCGCTGTATGCACACCTGTTTACCAGAACGCTTAGACTCAATAACATTACGGACACCCCCCCAATCCAAATAATATTTGGATTGAGGGGGTGTCCGTGGCTACATTTTGACCACCTATTTTATATTACGTATACGCAAAACGTAGAGACGCGCACGCCGCTCCCTCTCAGAATCCAGATTAAAATGATGTTGTACAGTTAGTACTGTAGTACAGTTACATAACAGTATTAAATAACCTCTTAAATAATTTATTGAAGTCTTGAGACTGGTGACACGTGTGTGTCGAGTGACGTATTGATGAATGCAAATGTGATTTTGTTTGTCTAGGAATGTGATCGAACATGGGATGCAAAGATGCTAAAGTTATAATTTGGTCACATTATTAAAGATCAACAATGTCTACCGTTCAGCATCATGAAGAAGAGCGCGATAAAGAAGAGGAGAATGGCAAAGCACGGATTAAGAAGGAAACGATTTCCCAAATCCTCAATTTACTAACCCTGTCACCCACCCCAGTATACCCGGACAAATTACTGATGGTGAGTATACCGATCACCATCGTGCTGTACATGACGGCTGGGTATTACTTGCTACTGTCACCTGGGTCTTTGTACAACGCGTTGGTAAGCGAGGACTGGGTAGCGTTCAACGAGAACATATTGCGGTACTTGGTATTGGCGACGACGGTTCTTTTCATTCGAACGTTGCGCAACTTGGTGAGAGACTCACTATCGAACCGTCTGAGACACCGAATAACCCAGGTGCTGCACGCGCGGTACTTTGGAGACGGTGCCAAAATGTATTACCGCTTGAACAGTAGTGTGCAAGGGGAGGAAGGGAGTGCAAGAATAGATAATCCAGACGAGCGGCTAGTGAAAGATTCGCGTGAGTTTGCCTACGAATTGTATAACTTGTTCATATCAGATAATGGAGGTATTATAGAGTCTTTGTTCTCAATCACATTTTATACATATATCGTGTATGTAAGAACTGGCGCGTTTGGGTTATGCGTCGGGTATGTATGGTCGGCTGCCGGCTTTATTCTATCATTCATCATGATCAACAAAACGTCGCCGGTTGTATTCAAGCAGGAGAGGCTGGAAGCGGATCTACGGTTCGCGCATGCGAGCGTTCGCAAGAACTGCGAGGAGATAGCGTTTTTGGACGGTGGCCGTTGGGAGAACCGGGTCGTCGACATGAAGTTGAGGGACGCGGTCGCGAATCGATGGGTCGTTATCTGGAAGCACGTCTGGCTCAGTGCGGTGCAAAACGGGTTCAGCTATTACGTCAGTATCATCATGTACGGAAGCCTCGCATTTGCGATTTACACGGGCGTTGGCTTCGACAAGCGCGCGAGTGCCGGCGAGAAAGCGGAGTGGATCTCGCAAACTGGCAGTGTGTTCCTGCAGCTGCTGTACTCGTTCAGCATGTTTGTTAACCTGAGTACGAATGTGTCCGAGTTTGTCGCCATTGTTCAAAGACTGCACTCGCTCGCAGACGCGCTCCATTTAGAACTCCATTCTACGACTGAACAAGACGATGCGAATGAACGATTAATGTCTGATGACGGTGACGATGGTGGCGGTGGTGAC